>JACXGJ010004022.1:0-48752 GCA_016801105.1 Esox niger
TAGCAAGTGTAGGATCTGAGCATTAACAACTACATTATGAATGTACGTTTCATTAGAAGTGAATGTGCCTAGATAATGAGAATTACAGGAAACCTCACTCTGATAACCACTTGGTGTGGGGGTTAGTGTCTTGGCTTTGCTAGGTAAACACGCCCCTCAAAGTATATAACATCTTCTACACCACATTACAGGGAGAGAGAGAGAGAGAGAGAGAGAGAGAGATGAGGAGAGCAGAGAAGAGTTTGAGCCTGTAACATCATGTGCTAATAGGCTATCAATATGTTGCAATAAACAACTGAATTACCCTCTCCCTTGACAACCGAGTACGCAAGTTATTATAACTACCACTATACGACATGGCTGATTTCTAACACAAGCATATTCCTGGCAAATAAGCTGTTAAAACAGCCAGTGGCAAAAGACATACAGTTCATTGATTATTTGTGGTATTATTTGCGGTAGAAGTAAACTTTACAAGAAATGTTAATCACTTTAACACAATGCTTAATGGTGTCTAGCGAAATATGTCACATGGTATGATGTTAACGCGTGACACAATTATCTAACGACGAGATGCAATTTTATGACAAGATTGTATGTCCCAATTGGTCCCAATACTGGCAAACTAGCTTACTATATACAAAACTTCCTCATCATCCACAATGTACAAACTTGTAGTTCGTAGTATGTAATATGTGATTTGGCATTCAGACTTTACTTTCAATTCACATAGTAGTTCACATAGCATAGTGGTTATCTATTCAGCTGTCATTGTTTTCTAAAGAAACAAACCCGCCATGGGTTTGTTTAACAATGGAGAAGTATACCGACACTGTGCATGTGTGGAGTAGGGGTTAAGGACACAACCAGTCACATAGGAGGTTCCAGTTCAAATCCAGGGAGGGCAACAGCATTTATCGCTTCTGTCTGCGGGCTGGCCGAACTAGGCTTTCCTGGTTCCTTTTCTTGTTTAATATGGGCATTGCATGTAAATGGAGGGCAAAATCTTTACCATGTATTAAGTCCAAAACGTAACAAAATGTGAAGAAAGTGAAGTGGTCTGAAGCTTTCAGAAGGAACTTTGAACATTTGTTCACATGATATAAACAAAATATATACTGTAATACTTAAACCCAACATTTTAAACCCAAATGTATGTCCTTCATGTAAACATACAGTATCTGTTTAAAATAATACTATATTTTACCCCAATGGAGTGAATAGCTCTATTTACTGGATCACCCCAGAGTTAGCTGGTAAGCTCCATGGGGTCAAGTGTAATTAACTGTGGATTAGATACATTTATTAGAGCTAGTCCATGTAGTCACAGTATTTGGTCCGTTAGTGCCTAATTTACCTGTCTACCGTGCACTAGCTGCTCTAGTCATGAAAACATAAACGTCATTGTATACCTTTGGATACTTTATCTACCTCAAGGGTACAATGGTATTTCTCTCACTAAAAGGAATTAATTGGTCAGATCGATGTGGTGGGAAGTTTAATCATCCTTACAGTGATAAAATAATATGTAAGAGTTTCAATCATTTTGCGTGAAAAACTGTATCAACAAGAATCTTCTAATTTGTTGTTATTGTTGACCTGTACTTATAGGTTACAAGTTGATGGAAAAAAAATACAGTATATTGTCTGATGATGTTGTTTACACATATTTCAGGATATACACCTCCTATGTGCCTAATATGAGGCAGTGATGATGCATTGTGGATATGGTAAGTTCAGAATTATGTTGTGCATTTGAGTAAAAATAGAGTCCTTAGTTTTTAGTATTTGTCTGATTTCTTTGCATATTAGTATCTCTGTTCCCCTTTTCACCTCAATCTCTCTCTCTCCCTTTTACTCCACCTTCGCCCACTTTCTCTCCTTCCCCCAAAGCTCATACCCCGCACTATTATATATTTGTGGAGACAGTGTGTACTTCTGTGAAGCAGCTGATTCCCTGTACTAATGTGTTGCCTGCAAGTCTTTAAACTCAGTGTTTGTTGTGCAACGAACCATTCTTTTTTAACTGCAATTTATTTGACCATGACTGTGATATGTAAATTGGGACGGATATATTTTACATAGTTTTTTTCAAAATATGAAATGGGGAAATCATCTTCAACAATTTATTTCATTAATGAGCAGAAACGAGGGGGAAATATTGGAGAGAGTTTTAGTGGGAATAACAATGAGGTGGATTCCAACCAATGCTGCAGCAGTGCATGTACCAGAGGCAGTGGCTTCCTTCAACGCATTTGACTGACAGGGTCCAGGCACCAGTCTTCTATTAGTTGGGTCCTGAAAATAAGCTTTGTTCCAAACTACATTATGATATAAAGCACAACTTCACTATCTCTAACAACTTCCTAATTCCACCCTTTGCCTCCCCAGAGACGCCATATTCAGTCCTCTCGTCCCCCGTGCCATGTAGGTCACCGCCACTGTGACAGCTGTTTCAGCCGGCGCTGCAAGGCCCCCGTGGAGATCTCCGTGTCCTGTGCGCTCAGCCCCTGCAGTCTGATGTGTGGAGCCCTGTTCCACATGTGCAAACAGGAGGAACATGTGCTGCTCTGCCCCAATGAGAAGGTGCCGTGCCTCAACGCCGACTTTGGCTGCCCGCTTACCATGCCTCGTTCCTGGCAGGCGACCCACCTGCAAGTATGTCCGGCCAGTGTAGTGTGCTGCTCCATGGAGTGGAACCGTTGGCCGGCTGAGGATGCACAGTCCCACATGCACACGGCCCTGCAGGAGAACCTTGTGAAGGAGCTGGCAGGAGGACATGCTGAGGCTCTGGACCTTGCCATGGCTCTGAGAGACCAGGACCACCTGTTCCACTCCCTGAAAATGAAGAAACTCTTCCCAGAGCTTGTTGAGAGGGTGGAGGAGGAGGAGCGGGAGGAGCAGAGGAGGAGGGATGAGTGGAGGAGGAAGAGGGATGAAAAGAAGAGAGAGGCACTGGAGGCTCAGAGGGCTAACAGGGTTGACTGTGGGTTTCCTGTAGACCAAGGATGGTACGCACCACTCCCAGCGAAAGTTCAGGAGGCAGTGAGGGAGAGGGTGGAGGAAGAAAAGCAGGAGAGGGAGCCAACCCAAGAGGAGAGGGAGGCGCTAGCCAGGGGGAGGTTGAAACAATCAGAAGGCCAGACAGGCTCCCGTTACTGGGAGTGCATGTTCAACATGGAGAAGGGAGGCTGCATGATAACAGAGGCTAGCCAGGGGATGGGGTCAGAGGTCAAAGGTCGAGAGAAAGAGTCCAAGACCACTGCCGAGACAAAAATATCCACCAATGTACATACACACCTGAACAACACCCGGCACACACACTCAGATGAACGCCCTGATCCCCAGTGTGTGGCCTGCCTGGCGGGACCTGAGAAGAA
This sequence comes from Esox niger, assembly GCA_016801105.1. Lineage (NCBI taxonomy): Eukaryota > Metazoa > Chordata > Actinopteri > Esociformes > Esocidae > Esox > Esox niger. Next base: position 3,381 of record JACXGJ010004022.1, read on the forward strand.
GCAAGCATATTACTATGGACAGTTGGAGCCCATGAAAATCGTCACAGTGAGGACCTTCAAGATTCCATCCAGCTTCACGGCCAAGCACAAACGCATCAGGAACCCGTCCCACTGGAAGAGGGTGCACGTGGCTGTGGACACCAGTGACCTAGGGGTGGAGCTAAAAGACATGCCTATCTGGGAGGAGGTGCAGGTGGGAGTTAAAAGAGAATATTAGATATCTTCAGCCAAAGAAGTCATTCATGACCTCAGCACAAAAGCCACCTGTAATGTAATTTTCATACCGTAGTGAAGAAAGGGTTTACTCAGCAAACGGTGCACATCTGTAACAAACCCTTGTATATTAGGGTATATATGTAGGGCGCCCAAGGGAACAAATACAAATTTTTCACATAGCTGGAAAAGGGATTCATACCAGGGACCTTTCAATTACTAGTCATACACTCTAAAAGTTAGGATAACCTTCTTGACAACCTTCCTCTATGTACCATGCAGGCCAGTCTTTTGTGCTCTCTGGAGAAGGAGCTCAGAGGTCACCTGATCGCTGAATCAAAGTCCATTGATGCCCTTCTACACGACACAGGAACACAGACTTATGCCTTCCTATCAACTCCATTTGGCCGCAATGCGTCATTGGCCAGTGTGACGGCGGGCCGCGCTCTTCAGCTCCACCTCCAGGTGCAGGCAGAGGGTGTGACGAGCAGACACAACAAGACTAGCTCTGCCTTCACCTTCCTCTGCGGACACGCCTTCCAACGCAGAGAATTCCCCCAACACTTCAGGTACATAAACCGCTTTTGTAGAATCTAGGCTACAGTCCAAAAACATTGTTTTAAGCTCTCACCCTTTCCCCTTCAAAAACAGATAACAGGACAACATTATTCACTTGCAGGGTTGATATTATCCACAATACAATGCTACCCATAGTCATCACCAATGCATTATTCACAACATGAGACAAAAAGATAGGATGCTTGCTGATACAAGTATTTTTTTCGGGGGTAATTAGAAAATTTGTTTCAGTAAATAAACCAGAGTATAGCCTTGCAAGCAAGCAATAGGTAACTGTAGCCAACTACCGTTAGTTATTTGACATGGGATGTCTTAATATTCTGGCATTCCAAGACTTCTTTTCCAATCATCCAAGTGGTAAAGTAACCCGTTGCATTCTTTATTGTAGCCCTATAACATATATTACGGCTTTGAGGCTGCTTCTCTCCAGGGGTTTGTTTCTCCATGAAGTTGTGGGAATCACAGCATATATTGCCTCTTGGCTGTTCAAATCAATCTCACTGTAAAGGTTCCTGCTCTATGTAGACAATCTAGTGTTGCTGTCACCCACAGAGCAGGGTCTACAGAAACATAATGAAAAAAGCCCAGATCTCAGGAAGGCAGACAAATGTTCACTCAAGTAAACACCCCACTGGACCACACTCTATCCTACGATTGCCTGGGGCTAAGAATCAGTGCCTCTGGAAAATTTGGTCTGGCAGTGAACGCTCGCTAAAGGAGAAGGCCTGTAGAGCCTTTTTGCAATTAGAATGAAATTCCACAAAATAACCATACCAGTTAGAATCTGGACTAAAATATTTGATAGCATAATCACACTAATAGTGCTATATGTAAGTGAAGTGTGGGGTCCACTCAGTCAGCATGACTACAATTGATGGGACAAGCATCCAATAGACGTCCTACATGCTGAATTTTGCAGAACTCTTTTGAATATACAAAGAACACCCACCAATGCATGCAGGGCAGAATTAGGTCACTACACTTTAATAATAAACATCAAGAAAAGAACACTGACATTTTGGATACATCTTAAACCAGGTCTCCAAGATACACTGCAATTTGAAGCACTGCAAACCCAAGAAATGAACCCCAAGAAGAGTCCTTTCAGTCAGTTGGCCATGAGACTTACTAACCAACTAACACCTAACTCCAACTTTTCCCCATCAGGCAGCGCATGACATTCAAAATCTTCTCCACAACGTGCTCAATGTGCTCACCCCACGTCATTTTGGCATCAAAGAAAACACCCAGAAAGCTAAAAACCTCAACCTTCTACAAAGTACTCCTTTACAATTTAACTTTAACCTCGTCACCCACCTACCTCCTCGTGAAAATAACCACGATAAAACCACGAAAAAAAACTAAAACCCCACTGTTGTGCCCATCTTTCTACCCAATCTACTGCTTCCTGAACCTTCCTGACAACATATGTCACATTTCTACCCCTCTTCCACAATACCCCATCATCAGCATACAGCGACCTACCTATATCCTGCTGAACCCGACAGTACACATCATTAATCAGCAATAGACTGATCACACTCCCCCCGAGGGTTTCCATTCTCCACAGCAAATCTCCTGGACAACGCTGTCCCCAACTGAATTGACCAAACAGGAAGCCTTTAATCTAATTGTACGTACTGCCTCCAACCCCCATGATTCTGAGCTTAATCAGCAGCCCCTCCTTCCACAACATGTCATAAGCTTTCTCCACGTCAAAAAATAGTCACCACTGCCTCGTCGTTCACCTCTGCCTTCCTGACATCCACCTCAAAACATAGAACAGGGTCCATAGTACCTCTTCTCCTCCTAAATCCACTCTGATATGGAGCTACCAACCCCCTGCTCGCCATGAAAAACACCAATCTCCCCACAATCATCCGTTCCAGGACTTACCATAGGTGTGATATCAGTGCTATCGGCCTATAGTTGGATGGGCTTTCTGATCCTTCCCAGGCTTTCTAATAGGCTCTACCATCAACACCTTCCATGCCACCGGTAGCTTCCCCTCTACTCACACTCTGTTAAACAGGCCCCAAACCATGCCCAACACCCCATCACTGAGATGGGCCAACATTACATAACACACCTGATCCTTCCCAGGCGATGTCTTCCCCACCTTATACAAAGCTCTCCTCACGTCAGCCACAGTGAACAGCACATTCATATCCCCCTCTATGTCCAGCCTCCTGTCCAGCACCCCAGGATACTCCCTCATCGTTCCTTCCCATCTCTGTTTCCCCAGATAAGTTAGAGCTATGGACCCGTACAAACACCTCAGCCAACATTTCTGCTTTATCTTTATCCAACACCGCAACCACATCCCCATAACCCAGCACTGGATAATCCCACTCATCCTCTTGATCATACCCCATACCTCTTCTGCCAGCGTTTACCGTCCAATAGAATCACAAAACCTCCTCCAACAAGCCCTCTTAGCCTCCTGAACTGTTCTCCTCAGCAGGGCCTGACTCTGTTCATACCCAATCATACTCAATTGTCTGTCCTTTATAACACCCAAAACGCCCTATTACGGTCTTTCGCCGCCTTCCACACTCATCTGTCCACATATTAGGTATAGCCTCCACTGCCTCACCAACTATTTCTGCCCTCACCCACTCCTCCACCCTATCCACCTCCCTGTCCCCCGTCCCCAGCACCCATCAGCTGCTCACTCCTCTCCCTGGAACCGCTTCCAATCTGCTCTATCAAACATCCACCTCCTCACTCCACTCTCCACCTCCTCCTTTTCCAATCTCTGGCCTACTGTACACCTTATGGGGTAGTGATCGCTCCCTATCGTCGAGGCCCTCAAAACCTCCCACACACAACCTTCTGCCACCCTACAGGAAGCCAACATCAGTTCCAGTACCGACTCTTTCCATGTCCTGACCTCCACCCTAGTCCCATTACCATCGTTAAGGCACACCAGGTTGGCCATTTCCATGAACCCTTCCACAACTTGCACATTGCCATCCGTTCAGAGCCCACCCCACAAAGTACTGGGAGCATTAAAATACAGACACCACAGCACCCTTTGTCTGGCTGGCCCCTCCACTGTTTCCAGGTCCCCCTGTGCCAATCTCAAACAGGGATTGTAATAGTTCACAACCACTAACAACCAATCTCTCCTAACCATAGCTCAACCACAATATACTCCAGCTCCACACTTTTACCTACCTCCCTATCAGTATTCCCTCTGACAAATGTGGCACAAGCATCCCCGTCCCCGATCTCTCCGGATCCCCCACATATCCCTGTATTACAAACTCCAGCCTTGGCCTGAGCCATGTTTCCTGTATACACTGGCCAACTATAGTAAGTGTCCTTTAATATATGTAATGTGCTGTATCCCCATTTCAAACATCTCATCATCTTCATCCGCTTATCCGGTATCGGGTCACGGGGGCAGCAGCTCCAGCAGGGGACCCCAAACATCCCGAACCCCCTCAACTGGTTCCTTTCAATGCAAAGGAGCAGTGGCTCTACTCTGAGTTCCTCACGGATGACTGAGCTTCTCACCTCTAAGGGAGACGCCAGCCACCCTTCTGAGAAAACTCATTTCAGACGCTTGTACCTGCGATCTAGTTCTTTCGGTCATGACCCAGCCTTCATGACCATAGGTGAGGGTAGGAACGAAAATTGACCAGTATATCGAGAGCTTTGCCTTCTGGCTCAGCTCTCTTTTCGCCACAAAGCAAATGCAATACCGTCCCCGCTGCTTCGATTCTTCGGCCGATCTCCCGCTCCATTTTCCCCTCACTTGCAAACAAGACTCAGAGATACTTGAGCTCCTTTTCTTGGGGTAATGCCTCATTCCCTACCCGGAGGAGGCACTCCATCGGTTTCCTGCTGAGAACCATGGCCTCAAAATTAGAGGTGCTAATCCTCATCCCAACCGCTTCGCACTCGGCTGCGAACCGGTACAGTGAGTGCTGTAGGTCACATAAATGAAATTAAATCAAAGCAGAAGAAACACATATTGATCACAGCAGTTTAACTGAAGGACAAACACAGACCAAGAACCAGTACACTTGATTTTGAACACCATGTGTTACTTCCGGCAGTGAACTACTGAAGCCATCTCATGCGGGAGAATTCACTGGCCATGTTCAGAAACAGAAGGCAAGTAATCGGTAGGCAAGTCAGGGAAACAAATTGCATCTTCAGATGGTCATTAGTGGTGGTAGGAGTCATTTGTGGCATAAGATGCTGTGGAGTTAGATTACTGGAACTGCCAGGAACAGTAATGCCAGTTACAGCTACGACAGATACTCCAACTAAGGCCATAACCGTAGCAGTTTTGGCAGTCATAATCATAATGGCTACAGTGATAATGGCTGCCGCCATGATCGCCACCATAGTCGTCATACATGCCAGTTGCAGACTTGTCATTTTTAGAACCAGACATCACATGGGTGGTAGGACAGACTGTGGTTGTGCCAAGGTCAGTATACATGAGTCTTGTAACATACGCTGCATGAGGTGTGGGGCCGGGATAGACAGCTGGGACGACAGTCGCTGCGTGACATGTGGGGTGGGAGACGGCCGCGACGACATTCGCTGCGAGATGTTCAAAGGTATTGTTGAGAGAAGTTGAAGTCACAGTACAAAAACCAACGACAAAGGAACATTTCAAGTGCAAAAATGTAAAAATAAAACCATCCAAAACACTTCCCATTACACCAAGCAAAACATATTTGAACCCACCTTTCCCAATAACAACAATCAGTACAAGAAAACTGAACCCTTTCACAGCTCCCATTCTTAGAATTGTCATGAGTATTAACAAGTACCATCCCCCACCGCCTTTAAGAGGCTTATATAGACCGCATCTGACCTTTACCTTATTCCCACTTGAAGCCAATTATGGCTCAACCATCATTTGACATGCTTGATAGAGATGCAATAATCAAATAGGAATCATAGAGATGGAAAGAGGTGTCCTCTGCATATCAGTGCCACTACAGTGCAATTAATGTCAAGCAGGGACGCCGACAGGAATCCAAGGCCCGGGACAAAGTTTTACATTTAGGACCCAAAAGAATTATAAATAGTAAGGATGTTACTGTTCATAAAACAGGTCATAAACATTTATTGTTTAATGTTTTAGCTAGGTGGCACTAAATACCAAGATTGACTGACTAATAAAGATTTATATGTTAGCCAACCAAATGGGCCCCCCCGAGGCCTGGGCCCGGGACATCGTTACCAGTTGTCTCCCCTGTCAGCATCACTGATGTCAAGTATATTAATCAGGTTTTCAGGTAAAAAAATCTAACCATACTTAAAAAAGGTACATTTCTCTTAACAAGCTAAAGTTGTATTAGATAATCTTGTTCCAGTGGCAGATTATTTAACATATTTCAAGCAAATATCTACTCAAATATAGTTACATTTTCTTATTTTTTGCAGTGTACATATGAATACATTCCAAGATGGCTCCTAGTCACAAGGAGGGCCTCATACACTAATACACTATACTTATGGAGAAATATGTTGTGTAACATCCTGTGTACAATATGCCTCCTATCAAGTGTGCTGCAGTACATACTATGGTTTCATTGATTTTTACAGCTAATCTTAATTTTTTAATTTTGGCTAATCAATTTCAATATGAATACTTCTGATGATTGCTTAATACTTCCTTTTCAATATGACCCCGTATAGAGTTTGACATCATAACATCTGGAGTCCTCATACCTAGTTCTGTGAGTTGTAGGAAACAGAATTTCACTACACGATTATCGTGGCCAAAACATTGACACAATAACGATATTATAATGAAATCTAGAGATGATTTGAATAGCCTACAAAAACGTGAATCGGCTACAAATACTGAGAGTCTGTGTAAATTCAAATGCCTGAGTATAGGTCCAGATTCGTAGTTTGAGCACAAGCATTGTGTGTCCATAGGTGACATGAATAAGCTATAGAAAAACCAAGAGTAATATTTGGAAAAATACAACATAATTTTCTCCAAGTGAATAGGCTACAAAACGACGTGTCTCTGCATTTCTCTCTGGGATACTAGTGGGTCCAATGATTATGTCAGTGGCAGCATTTAGGCCCAGACTCCTAGTTTAAGTGCATGCATCGTTTGTCTATTTGTGAGAAAAATAAACTAAGGTAATTTCCTCCAAGTGAATACAGTATTACCATGTGTTTATTATTAACATGATATTAACATTTCATCTTTTAAATATCAAGATTATCATGAATACAGGAGAACATTTTTTTTTAAATACACAATTCAACCATGCTGTTCAGAGTGTTTTCCTCATCACTACCATTTAGGAACGTGCACGCGGACATACAGTCGTGTGCTAGTGGCTGGTTTGAGCAGAGGTGCCCCCTGGCCTACCTGGGCTGCACGTTCAGCCAGAAGAGGTTCCAGCCTTCCACGCACACTGCCACTGTTACTTACAAGTAAGTAAGCGCCCTGATGGAAACACAGACTCACTAACCATGAACCTGACAATAACTCTATCCAACCCTGTACACAAGCCAGGAACTTAGTTGCTTCAGCCTGAGACCCACCATCTCTACGTCTCTGCATGAGCGAACTCAACTCCCCACGTCCTGGTCTACTTCTGAACCTGTCCTCAAACTCAGGAGAAGATGGTCCGGGGAAGGTGGATTTGAGTACAAGGATTCTTTGAGTGGTCTGCCTTATGAGGTGTTGTGCTACATTGCCAGCTTCCTGGACAGCTTCTCACTGTCTCAACTGGCCCTGGTTTCCCGCCTCATGAGGGATGTATGTTCCTCTCAGCTTCATGAGAGGGGGATGGTTTCCCTACTTTGGGAGAAAAAGGTTTATAAGACAGGCTTGGCCAAGTGGAAGGCCAAGAAAGTGGTAAGCTAGTTGTGATATGATCTTATCTAAAAAATTCTGTTGTTACTATAGTCATATTTAATCTCTTCTTTTCCCATATCCTTCATCTGCTCTTTTTTTCTCTACAGGTGTGGGAGTTCAGTACTCTTTTCTCTCCAGTAGAAACATGGTGTTTTGACAGCAGTGTCCCCTCCATGTCAGAGCACCTGAAAGTGTGTCCCTTCTACGAGATCGAGCCCAGGGCAGAGCGGGTGCTCATGCTTCACAATGCCAACAGCAAAATAACCACAGGTAGTGGAAGCAAGAGCAACACTCTAGTCTCCCTGTTCCAAAAGCAGAATTTGAATAGTGCTTAATGAGCTTATGAAATAAGTTAATTTGTTTAAACTGTGGTTCAGATGCTCTGGTTCATTTGTGATGCCCCTGTGATAATCTTCCCTGGGTGCTGGTCTGTATCTGCCATCCTACCCACTGTCAGTCCTCGCGGAGCTCCTCATGCAAATGAAAAATTGGTGTCACTCCGTGTGCAAATAAATAGTCATGGATGTCAGGTTTGGCTTAACACTGTCAGCAATGTAGTTGGCAAGCGATCCGGTTTAGGCTTGTGTAATGTTCCTAGAATCTGTAGTATGCTAGCCTGACATTTAGGGATTGACAAAGACAATAGTGGAATTGCAAAGTGATCTACTTTAAGCTTCTGGAATTATCTCATGCATTGTGTGCCTTTGATTGCGAACCCAGCCTGTAATCTGTCATTTAATTAAGTATTTACATATATGTATCCATGTGCCTGTTTGGTCCGTGTATGGAGTGGCCAATCGTTATTCTATCCTAAACAGGCAAACAAATCATAATTTTTTTACTTAACCTGCTCGTTATCCGTTTTCAGTCAGGGAAACATTGACAGATTTCCACATGTGGCGTTTCTTGTTCTCTACTGGGTCATTGGGAAACAGCATAGCAAATGTAGGAAAGGGGAGGGGCAGTGGAACAGGTTGCGTTAATTTTATTTACATCAAGCATGGTAATGTTTTATCTACTATTCCCTTGAGTCTCATCTCATTATGCCCTTTGGAGTGTGGCGTGCACTAGACTCTGGTGTAAGAAGCTGGGTAGCTAGCTACCTAATGTACATTGTGTTTATTTCATTAAAGTCTACATAGTGTGGTTAACGCAGTCATTCAGATAATTTTTACTGCACATTGTGTACATGTACATTTTGTAGGTTGCATTGGGTGCGTCACCAGCATATTAGGCCATTTAACTAAGGATATCCAATGTGGGTGGCTATGTTTTTGTCTCTGAAATACACAAAGCCATGTATTTCTAAGCTACTAGTCATGAATTTGTATTTGATGGATATTTACTTGCATTGTATGTATGCAGAGTTACATGGCAAACCACTAATATTCTGTATCAAAATGCCTATTATGTAAAGATATTAACTATGTGTATGTAAAGATATTAACTATCTTTACATACACAGTAAATTTATGAAATCCTGAAAGGCTTCTATTTATTGGGCCTTTTCAGACAATTATAATGAGTTTTAGATGGAATGTCCATCTATCTGTAAGTAGAGCAAGTAGCACTGTAGCAGTTGTCACATTGTTATTATTCATTAAATCCACATAGGAGGTATTGAGTGTAGGTACTACCTTGTACCGACAGACAACAAACTGACAAATTAAAGGGAAAACCTAAAGAAATCAAGGGTTAATGTACTGCAACTCTACCATACAGGTGTACTGAATGATATAACCCCACCATACAGGTTTACTGAATGATATAACCCCACCATACAGGTGTACTGAATGATATAACCCCACCATACAGGTTTACTGAATGATATAACCCCACCATACAGGTGTACTGAATGATATAACCCCACCATACAGGTGTACTGAATGATACAACCCCACCATACAGGTGTACTGAATGATATAACCCCACCATACAGGTGTACTGAATGATACAACCCCACCATACAGGTGTACTGAATGATACAACCCCACCATACAGGAGTACTGAATGATACAACCCCACCATACAGGTGTATGTATTGATAAAACCCTACCCCTGCCCTACAGGTGTACTGAATGATGCAACCCCACCGTACAGGTGTACTGAATGATACAATTAAACAATTAACATCCTATCATGCTCTGTTAATTAATGATGTTCCATCCCTACATTAGAATTCCAGAGACATGCAGAATCTATGCCAAGGTGCATTGAAGCTGTTCTATTGTCTCATGGTGGCCTAACATCTTAATGAGATACATTTTGTTTTTGTTTTAGATGGATGAAAAATTACAGGGAAAAACTTCTGTAATGAGGAATTCATGAACTGCAACCCTACTATAATATACCTGTCTGTGTTGTTCTCAAGAGGCTCTTCTTCCTGAAAGTCTGATCACATCCTGCCCTGACATTCTCAGTAAACTGGGAAAGATTTACTATTGTTTTTCCTTGCATATCACAACAATGCATGAGCATCACAGTCATTCCATGTGACAAGCTTTCGACAAACATTTCCAACCCTATTTAGTGATCACATGGATCTAAATGTAGAACAAACTTGTTTCACTGTTCCTATTAAAACATTACCTGCTGAGCAGTCTTTGTGACTGAAGCCCCTGCTATCCGTGCCATCCAATTAATGAGCCCTCCCTCAAAGTGAATTAGATATTTTTCTCTTGCCAATTCATCCAAAATTGAGGTTAACTGGGCATGCACAGAATTTTTAAACATGCCTCGATGCTTGATTTGGTTGTTAATTGTAAAAGTACACATGTTTGGAAGCATCTGCATTCATTATGTTCCTCCACTCATTTATTGAGGTTTATCCTTTAATTTGTCACCCATCTGTATGTTAACTTATTTATGAAATAGAATGTATTACATTTATTCTTTACATAAACACAAAGTCCATAAAATATTTTTTAATGAGCTTTGAGTATTCACTATAGCAAATTCAGAAGTTAAAGTAGAGTATTTTGTTTTCAAATGTTCACTTGTTTCAGATGCATCAAACCCTTTCAGGGACCAGACACAACACAATATTGTTGTATTCCTGAACAGGCACTCCCAAATCCATAATCTAGGGCTTTTAAATCTGCTGACACGTCTCTCAAACCAGGTTCTCTAAAGAAAAGGAAGGGTTGAATAGTTTAACTTTTTCACTCGTAGTCAGATTCGATCCTTGCTTAAACTATTCATAGGGATATCAGATATGTAATGTTAAGGTAAGTTTACTCAGGCAAGACTGAATGACCATCACAGGGGTCTGCATGGCTTGAATACACAGACCACGCCAATCATCTCATAAAACATGAAAGGATTACACCCAACGGTTTAAGGACATCTGTTGTAACACTTGTCAGAACATAAAATGCTGTGTGTTATAGCATTGCAGAAACATTGCGCGCTTTTGTAGAACATCAAACATCATGCCGCTGTTATAACACTTATTTATTACCTGGGAATTTAACATTCCAAAACCCATTTGTTAAACATCAAACATAACCCACCTGTTATAATACTTGTCCGGGGTGTTTATCAATCATTGTAAAACATCAAACATGGATACATCAATGAAATCATAAATTACAAAGTCAGTAGACATGCATACGTCATTCCGGAAGTCCCGCCCTAACACACGTCATACAGGAAGTCCATACATCACACTGGATGCCCAGCCCACCTGTCAAATCAATCTGGATGCCCCGCCCACCACGTCATAAATCACCAAAGTGACACAGTATACATTTACTACTGTTGTTCTCTCAATACACTCTTCCTGATGGCCTCTGATATCTATCCTCTCAGCATGGTGTTTTACATTCTGTTGTATGAATTACACCATACCGACCATTTTTCTTGTATCCCACCGAGTCCTGTTTAAACACTTTCCTACAGATCCTTCTTTTGATTGGTCCATATGGTACCCAATTATTTACCCAGCTGATATGCTTACAGATACTTGATTTAATCAATGCAACTTGGGGTTCGTACATTTTTGCACCTGCACTAATTCCTTTTTAATTAGATGTTTCTACTACATGCATGATTTCCTTTAAACCAAAATATGGAATAACTGTACACTTTGTTAGATAAAGACTGGTTCTGATTAAATATAAATGTCATGGTAAACACTGAAAAATGCACTCCAAGGATATGCCTCCCAGACTATCACCTATCCACCGCCAATTCGGTCATACTGGGTGATGTTGCACGCAGCTTAACGTTCACCATGGCGTTTCCTGACACTTTTAATTGACTTGGTGTTATACTGTGATGTTTACTTGTTCCCCTAATTTTTTGTGCAGTGTTTTTGAAAACTATTTCTAAAACACAAGCACTGTTTCCCAAACTTCCCAAAGAAATAAGAAAAGTACACCTTAGTGTTTGTGTGTGCTAATTAGTCCCAGTGGTCACCCACTCACTAACTGCAGCTAAGGCCATATGGCATGAAACCTTCATGAAGGGAGCTCTCCAGGAACATGATTGGTGACCACTGGGACTCTAAGGAATTAACAGGTAAATATCATTGATTGGTCCAGTGAAAGCCCCAACCTAAATCCAATTGAAGATTTGTGGAATGACTCGAACATTACTCTTCATCAACACTACCCATGGAACTTGACAGCTATTATATTTTTATGTATGAAGTGTGCATTGTTTTTACCACTTAAAAGTTCCCTTTAATATGTCTGGTGTATGGTGTGTAGGTGAGTGGGGAAAAACTATTTTGATACATGAAACTCCATGGCACTGACACAGCATGATATGAAAGACTTTCAAGGGGTGTTGAATATATACTGTAAGCCCTGAGAGTTAGCCAACAATTTTCATCAACACCAACAAGCCATCTTATAATATTACTAATTTAAATGGAAAAACATAACAGCATTTTTTCATTAACATATTCTTAGATATCAGTAGATCAATTATAAAATAGTAGATGTAGGAAGTTAGAGGGGTGAACTCCACAATTCTGGTTAAAGTAACATCCATTTATTGATAAGTCAATAAACAAGTATTGGCAAGCTTACAAACTTGAATAAAATGTAATTGATATATAATTTTTTTATCAAATTAAGAAGAGGGAAACTACTACTATGAAGGAACAAGTAGTGCTGACTATTCAATTTGGCCAATGACAGGCATTTCAAATTTCACTCCACCCACGTGAGAATATTTGAAATATCAAGTCATTTATGGTTTGTGTAAAAAAAACAAGATAACAAAGTCAAAATCTGTTTTTTCCGTTTTAGTAAAAAACAAAATAACGGATAAACATACGTATTTCTTGATTCCGCTTGTTTCGTTTTGACGGGACAAGGAATCATGCTAATGTACATGGACCTGACTGTCAGTTATTCAGAATATTGTGGACAGTTTGTGTCACATTTCTAAGGTTAAGTAATTATAATTTATTATCAAATTAAATCTAGTCGTGAATAAATAAATACCCATAAATTAAAGAAATACAAGAAATATTGCAGTCCTTATATTTTTGGACAGTGACACATTCAGTTTTTTTGGTTTTGTACTCTATTCCTTTGGATTTTAAATGATACAGTGGATATTGGGTTTGAAGTACAAACAGTTAGCTTTAATTTGAAGGTATTCTCTACCATTTTATACATTTTACATTGGCTCTCAAACGTTATCACCCCCCATTAGCTAACATTTAGTAGACACCTTTAGCAACTATAGAGACATGGGCATATTTGAATAAGACTACCAATTTACAAATCTGGACAGAGCAATTATGCCCATTATTTATTGCAAAACTGCTCAGCAAATTGGATGAGCACCTTCGGTGAACAGCAATGTTCAACTCTTTCCACATTCTCAGTTGGTTTGTGTCGTGGGCCACTCCTCATTGACGTTTTGTTTTGAAAGCCATTTTGGTTTTGGCTGCATGTATCGGATGAATCATCTCCCAAGTCCCAGGTATCTTCCAGACATCAGCAGGATTTGTTCCAGTATTTCTCTGTACTTTGCTACATCCACTTTGCCTTCTTTCTTCACAATCTTTCCAGGCACTTATTTAGAGAGCATCCCCATAGCATCATGTTGTCGCCACCCTGCTTCACTGTAGATATGTTTTTTCTAGGATAATGTGTGGTGTAGTCAGTCTCATCAGAGAATCTACATTCTGCTGTGCCAGAACATGATATGGACCTCCCAGAGACAGGTTTATTTAACATGAGATCATGCAATAAACCTTGATTACAGTCAGATGGACTCCATTCAATTAATTAAGTGACTTCTAAAGACATTGTTGCGCCATAGCTCATTCTGGTGTGTCATAGGGTGTAAATACTTATGCAATCAATTATTTTCTGATTTTATATTTTGTAATTTATTAAATAAAAATCTGATTGTATTTCACGCATTGAAATAAATGCTTTATTTGTGTAGATCAGTGGCAAAAACTCCTGATTAAATGAATTTTAATTTCATGTTGTAACACAGTAAAATATGGAAAAGTTCAAGGGGGATGAATTCTTGTCATGGCCATTGTAATGATTAGGGATGGGCAAAGATAAATAAAAATGTATTTTAAAATAAGTTTCTGTAGAGTAATGAGAAATGTCTGTTGAGGAAGAGAGAAAGTGTATTTGACCAAGAGGCGCATCTGGCCCCACCAAGTGATGTTAATCAGTGTCTTGGGTAACATTTGCTTCTCTAAAGATCTCAACCTACCCTCCTGAGCTAATCTGGACAGGTGTGAAACTCTGAGCAAACTGGAGTGTAACTAAATGCATGATATTGTGGACATTAATCTGCAGTGTGTGGATTTACATTGTTCCTCATGAAAAGCTGAATAGTCTGATATGTATTATTGCACTGTATGGGTTATGGATCAAACTTCACAAGAACTTGGTAGAACCATTTGTCCTTGTTGCATGTCGGACAACAACTTCTGTCAAAACCCAGTCCCTTTGTTCATTTTGCATTGAATAACACTAGAACTGCCGAATGCCTACACCAATTGGCGTTTGAGTTTGTAATTGCGATTTTGAAAGCTACACCCTCCTCCTTCCATTACTTTTCCTAAATAGGCGTGTATTACATTGTTCCGTTGTCGGAATTCTAAACTGACAAACAGAAAACTATTTAGAGACTATTTACCGGTTTCTTAATATTTTTTTTACCCTGACTTAATCCACCCACAGCCCACGCCACTTAGCCTTGGTACCCAAATGGTACCTAGTCGCCAATCACCCCTCGCCAATCCGCAATACTCACAAATGAATTGACTTAATTAGGCAATTATTGAACCATATTACAAATGATATAGGCTACTTATCACATGGGTTACCATTTTTCAATAGGAGATTCATCTTATTGTGTAGGCTAATAAATCAAATATAAATCGCAAATCTAAATCTATATTATTTTAGGATAGAGAGAAACTGAATCGCACACATATCGTATAGTCTCTCTTAGAATTTTCTTTTTACAAAACGAAGTTCCAATGATATCTCCTTTTTCTACTAACTCTTCTTGTTTTTTTGATAATTTATTCATGTCACCTATAGAACATTTTTATATGCCAATAATCTAGGAGACTTGTGCTATGAATTAGCGTTATTATTAACTCGATAGTCCCACTACATCAACCGGGAGACTTGCAAAGACGCGCAGTTCACGGCCTATTCATTTTGATCCTCATCTTTTTCTAATAAATCCTCTCAGTTTTTCGATAACTCATTGATGTCACCTATAAAACAACATTAGGGGAGATGAGTCAAGATGAGCCAATTTTTACTGATGTTGGCCTCTGGGCAAGTAACAATTTGAAAGAAGTACAATCAAAATATCCACCCTTATTACAGGTTGTCTTCTATCTATTGAATTAATAAGAATGCCTCTATAACAAAGGGCCCTGAAAATATGACCTTGGAAAAAAGGGTTACTGTGGCTCAACTTGCCCCAGCATAGGGGTAAGTTGATCCAAGTCAGTGAGTAAATTTAACCATCTTGTGTTTACAATGAAAAAGGACTATTTCACTATTCCATTGATCAACATTGCAGGGAAATATGAGTTGCAGCTCTCTCCTTGCAGTTGGAGAAACCCCCTTGTGGGGTTGAGGTAGCTTCATCAGCACATCACTCCGTGGAAAAGATCCCTTTTCCTTGAATGTGCTGGGATAAGTTGAACTAATGGCTCACTTTACCCCGCAGCACTTGGCTCACTTTGCCCCATAGCAACCATTTTGGAAAAAACTGACTAACTTATCCGGTCAGGCTAATGTTTAGCTTAACGAAAATATCATGGTTTTATATATTGCCAAATCAGCAATATATATAGTAAACATGCTAAGGTCAAGATAAATTGGCTTTGACATTAAAGCCATTATATCTGACATGCAGAATTATTTTTGGGGAACAAATAGCACTAGTGATCACAACTCCTCTTTCATGACCACAAATGTGTACAGTTACCTAAAAACCAGGGGTGGGTATATTACTTACCCACTTGTTCATATTGCCCCACTATCCCCTATATGCAAGTAATCTGAGACTAGAAATTGGCAGGCATTTTTACGGACCTCGTCTTTTTTAACCATTCATTAACCATTTAAAACAGACAAATTCTGTAATATATTACTTTTTAGACTTCTATATCGTATGATGGCAACCTAGTAGATTAACTGATGCCCTGGCTGGATTGTGTTGCTGTGGAGGAGAATGTCCAGGCTAATAGGGATGATTCATATGCTATCGACACCAAACAGCATTCGGCTCTGGCAGTTATATGGGGATAAAAAGGCCTGACGGTTCTAGTGTTAAGTGGGAGAGCTCCTGTTCCTTGTGTTCATTGTTTCTGACAAGGTAAAGTAATGCTAATGACAATTTGGGGGAGTGTTTTAGATATGTCTAATTTTAGGATAAAATAGCCATGTCTCTAAAATGATATTTGAGTCTGTCCACGTAAAAAAGACCCAACACGTTGTGTTGTAGTCATATTTAGGAGTCCATTGTTAACAGAAACTACTAGCACAACTTTGTTCAATACTGTCTTAAATACTTATGGTTTACTCAGTGGACTTGTAGACTTGTTGGGATGATGTTGAATCATGTTGGTTTTGTGACTATATTTTGTAATGTAACTTTCTTACTTGATTGGATTAAATTGTATTACCTTCGAAAATAGATTACTACGGCACTCGTCTTTCATTACAAACCAAGCAGGGCTTTTAGATCCATGAACTCACGTCAGCTAGTAAAGCCCAGAGTCCAAACTAAACTTGGCAATGCTGCATTTAGCAGTTAAGCTGCACACAACTGGAACTTCCAGAAGATCTTAGACATGCCCGAAACATATACATTTTTTAATTCAGGTTAAAAGCACTGTTTAGCCTTACAGCTTTTATAGCTTCCTCATGGAATAGTTCTATTTTCTTATTCAATGTTTTGTTATTTTGTTGTTATTATATTTCGATTTTGCTATGTTTTATCATTCATTATTCCGTAATGCAAGTTCTGGTGCTATCAGAGGAATAACTTTTTGTAAATCTAACAATCTGCTGACGACTGATAATTCAAGTTCTTGTGCTGCTATTTAAACATCAATGCAGGGTATTATCTAACAAAAGGACGGACAAGTTAATCCATGCACTGGAGTGCGAGGACTGAGATACCGAGGGGGTCCACTACACAGTTATGGGAACTGTAATTCATTGAGGATGAATATTAATTGTATCTACAGACATGGCATAAATGTCCCCCTGGAGATTGCCGGGAAGACATGGATGCAGAGATTACCCCACAAAGGGACTGACAGGTTCATCCTTGAGCTGGAGTGCAAGGATTGAGATAGTGGGGTGGAGAGTCTCCCTGGAGGGTGGTTAGAGAATTGTAACAATCTGACAGTCTTTTTATTCTATTGCATTTTTATGAAGCACACTGAATTTCTTCTAAGCATGAATTATTCTATATAAATAATCTTTCTTGCTTGCTGTATTGAGAGACACAACAAATTTGCAGCACCTGAACGGGCTGCAGGTACCGCCTCAGGCTGCAACTAGAGACATATCTGTCAGAAAGGATCTAAAACATGCAGGGCAGGGGGTATCCAGGAGAACAGTTAAGAAACACTGCCTCAATGTTTTACAAGCCCTACCATATTTGTGTAGTGTAGGATCCATTCACAGCCCTGTACTGACATTGAGTGTTTTATGGCTCCTCAGACACGGTCATGGAATTAAAATGTGAATATTACGGAAATTGAATTATAGCTGTGCAAAATATCTTGTTACTTAGCTCCAGGTAACATGCTAAGTTATGTTCAGTGTTCAAGTGACTAATCATTAATTATCAAAACACATACACCACCTGGTAAGTCAAAATTGTACTTTATTCTCAAATTCTGTACAAAAAGTTAAGCAAAAAAAGAAAACGCTGCAATATTTCATTTCTAGAACCAATGTGTCCATTGAGAAAGCAAGCTGAGGTTTCCTCACTGATGGAAAACATTGAATATTTCTTTGTAACTGTCAAAATGATTTGTATTTGATCTGCTAGTATTTATTGACTATTGGAAATGTTGTTCTAAGCCTTCAGACATTTCCCTGAGGGTAAATATGCCATTGCATTATTCAACCTGGTCTCAAGAGGAAATGTAGGATAACATACTTATGTCTGAGGCACTCCATTTATATATGTTAGTACCACCCTGTTTCCAAAGAAGCTGGGATGCGGTGTAAAATGAAAATAAAAATGGAATTCAATTATGTGTAAATAATTTAAAACCTATATTTAATGGAAAATAGTACAAATAAAACATATCAAATGTTGAAACTCAGATATTTTATTGTTTCTTGAAAAATATATGCCCACTTTGAATTTGATTGATTCAGATCTTATCTAGATGGCCGGAGTTACTTTGTCACCATTGGTAATCATGAATATGATAGGGTGGCTATGACATGCGGAGTTCCACAGGGATCAGTTCTCAGACTCCTTCTTTTCAATCTCTATATGCTTCCTCTGGGCCAAATTCTAAAGAACAACAACATTAACTACCGCAGCTATGGCGATGATACGCAAATATATATGTCTCTCGAACCGTATGACAACAGCTCAATGGACTCTCTGTGTCACTGTAAAGAGCACATAAATACCTGGATGAACCAATATTGTCTACAATTAAACCAAGATAAAACTGAGATTATTGTGTTTGGCAACAAAAATAAAAGAACAAGTATTAGTAGAGCTAGATTCTCGGGCCCTTAAAACCAAGGATAAAGTCTGTAATCTTGGTGTTCTGATAGACCTCACATTTAACAGTCATATAAAATCGGTCACCAAAACAGCATTCTACCATCTGAAAAATATATCCAGAATCAAAAGCCTGGTGTCCCAAAAAGACCAAGAGAAGCTCATCCATGCTTTTACCTCTAGTAGGTTTGACTACTGTAATGGCCTCTTAACTGTACTTCCCAAAGAGACTGTAAAACAGCTGCAGCTCATCCAGAATGCAGCTGCAAGAATATTAACCAGGACCAAGAGGACAGAGCACATCACTCCGGTTCTTAAATCTTTGCATTGGCTTCCGGTCAGTTACAGAACAGACTTTAAAGTGGTGCTTCTAGTTATTAAATCTTTGAATGTTTTAGGACCCGAATACATTTCTGATATGTTCGAAGAATATAAACCGAGCAGGGCTCTTAAAACCATGAATTCAGGTCAGCTAGTAGAGACCAGAGTCCAAACTAAACATGGAGAAGCTGCGTTTAGCAGTTATGCTGTACACAACTGGAATAAACTACCAGAAGATCTTAGACGTTCACCAAATGTGTCCATTTTTAAATCCAGGCTAAAAGCACTTCTCTTTTCACGTGCCTATGACTGAGCTCTTTAACTTAACCACACTGTGAGCCTTATAGCTTCCTATGTTTTTATAACAGCACTGTTTAGTCTTACAGCTTTTATAGCTTCCTATGTTTATACATTCTTATTAAATGTATATCTTGCAATCTTTTACCAGTTTTAATGCAAGTTCTGGGGCTATCAGAGGAATAACCTCTGTGTAAATGTAACAATCTGCTGATGATGGATATGACTGTTTTGATTCTATTGTATTATTTCTATTTTCACTGTAAAGCACATTGAATTGCTTCTACGTACGAATTGTGCTTGCTTGCTTGATTCCAGCAACACGTTTCAAAAAAATGTAACAGAGGCAACAAGACTGGGAAAGTTGTGTAATGCTATAAAACTGAACCTAGTGGAATATCCCACAACATATTAGGTCAATTGACAACAGGTCTGTAACATGATTAGGTATAAAAAGATAATGGTAAAGACAAAGAGGATGGGTCTGTCAGAAGTGTAGATGAGGAGGGGTTCAACACTCTGTCAAAGACTGTGTGGGCAAAGAGTGCAACAATTTGGTTAAAACTTTTCTCAATGTAAAATTACAAAGAGATTGATGATCTCATCATCTACTGTACATAAAACCATTAAAAGATTCAGAGAATTCAGAGATATCTCTATTTGTAAGGGCCGAAAACCAATATTGGGTGGCTGTGCTCTTTGGGCCCTCAGGCGGCACGGCATTAAATACTGACACAATTCTGTAGTGAACATCACTGCATGGGCCCAGGAACATACTTCAGAAAACCACTGCCTCTGAATAGAGTACATGGTTGCATCCACAAATGCAAGTTAAAACTCTACCATGCAAAGAAACCGTATATAAACAAGATCCTGAACCACTGCCGCCTTCTGTGGGCCTGAGCTAATTTAAAATGGACTGTGGCGAAGTGGAAAAATGTCCTGTGGTCTGACAAATAAAAAATTGAATAATATTTTGGAATCATGGACACCGCGTCCAAACAAAAGAGGAGTCTTCTTATTAGCTCACAGTTCAAAACCATCCATGATGGTATGGGGGTGCATTAGTGCTGAACAATATACGTATACAGGTTTTGGAGCAACATTTGATGCCATCCAGACAACGTCTTTTTCAGGGAATGTCAGCAAGACAGCGCCAAACCACATTCTGCACATATTACAATAGCATGGCACTGTAGTAACAGTCTGGGAGATAAACTGGCCTGCCTGCAGTCCAGACCTGTCACCCACTGAAAATATTTGGTGCATTATGAAACAAAAAACACGACAAAGGTGACACTGAAATGTTGAGCGGCTGAAATCCTATATTAAGCTAGAATGGGAAAACATTTCACTTTCAAAACTATAGCAATTTGTCTCCTGGGTTCCTAAACGCTTACAGAGTATAGTTAGAAGATTAGGTGATACAGCACAGTGGTAAACATGACCCCTCCTGAATATGTTTCAACGCGTTGCTGGTATCAAATTCAAAATTGGCATGAATATTTCCAAAAACAATAACAATTCTCTGTTTCAAAATTGTATATATTGTCTTTATACTATTTTCAATTCAATATAGAGAGTAAATGATTTGCATATCATTGCATTCTGTTTTTATTCGCATTTTATGCTGTGTCCCAACTTCTTTTGGAATGGGGTTACATGTCTTCAGCTCGAAAGGGCTTCCAGTTAGCCACTCCACCATGAAGACCTGATTGATTGAATGGTGCAGAAAAAGTTGTCCCTCTGACAGGTTCTCACATCGTTGCAGATTAACCCTAAAGCAATGTTAGAGGGGACATTCTACCCAGCTCTAGGAAGTGTTGGAAACTGGAACGTTTTGGAAATGGGATTGTACATAATATATTAGGTTTCATTTAATCAGAGTTAGCTAAAGTTGATATACAACCATTTCCCAAGACCGTTGTACCCACCACAATGCTTTCATTAGCTTGGAACCAGCATTTGAGTAATGTTTTACCATCCACACACTGTCTGTTTCCCTAATGATCTGCCAGTCTATTTTAATGTGATGCTACAAATATACTACACTAGCCAACATATAGTCTAGTCTAGGAGATCAATTGCTTTACTATACTGTGCATATTATGTCCTTGTATTGTTATTGGCTGGTTTAAGTAAAATGCCAGTAAGGAGCTATGGTTTCTGCCGAGCTTGCAAACACATGTTGGATCTTCCCAGTCTAATATTGCTATTCAAGCAGTAAGGCCATGTTCCACAATACTGCTTTACATTTTTACATTTATGCTGTATAAGAGTTCACAATGTCCATTCATTGGTGCGCATATATTGCATCAGGGACAGTTGTAGGCATAAGCGGCATAAGCATTCACTACGGCCACCTGACTGCTAGAGTGCCCCCTATCGCTTGGGAGGGGGGTGGTTGGGTCAAATCAAATTTAGTTTTCGGTCCACAAAAGTCTATATATATATATATATATATATATATATATATATATATATATATATATATATATGTGTGTGTATATGTTGGTACAGTACTCATTAAGAAATGAGGGGCTTCCTTTATTGAGCTCAGATTGCTAAGTATGTTAGCTATCATTCTCGATTGTAATCCTCACAATGACTCCCCGCTAATACAGATTACATGTTTTAGATTTATATCCAAGTTCATTAACGCATATTGCCCTTCACATTCTAATGATTATTATGTCTGTCATCAGAATAACAGATCAACTGGGACCACTGGCTGTGACAATTTCTTAAAAAATATATAAATGCAAGAGCTTCACAATTACATCTGTTACAGTGACATTATGAAATTGGGTAAAATATATTCAGAAACTGCTGGGTAACAACATATTATTTACATGGAAACCTACAATGATGCAGGAGCAGTCAGGATGAGTCCAAAATTGCACTATATTCCCTAAATAATGTTACATTTTTTAATTTTTGCTGTTTTACTCTCCAGATCAAGACACAAATCAGGGTCAAGTTCCATGCTAAAAGGCACAATTACAAATGTTTTATTTTGTCAGCTTGGTGATTTAAAAAAGCAACCTTTTAGTCACAACCTTTTAGTAAACTACTAGGCAACTGGCAACACCAGATTTGTCACCAGTGGTACACTAAATAGGGAATATTTTTACATTTGGCACACATTCCTGTTGCCCATCATTGGGTGGCAGACCGTACCTTTGCTGAATGACAGGGCAACTGGCACATACAACTAAACTAATAAAAAAGAAGATAGTGATGACTATGCAGGGATAGTGATGGTTTAGGATATTGTAATTCCTGAGAACTCTCTGAATCCAAACATTTCGTAAAATTTGACGTTCATTTTGGTAAATGCCATGTATAACCATATGTTCAAATTCCATATTAGCCAAGAGACCAAATTCAGTTTGTGTAAAAAAAAGGTAATTCAAATATTATCACAGATTCATGGACTGAGGCAGGTTCGCTTGCAGCATTTCTGTTTTTGCTCCGGCATGGTCAGTTTTAGGTCAGCAAACATAAAATGTTGAGTTTTGTCCAAAAAGCTCTATCTTAGTCTTATTTGACAAAATAAATATTTTCCCACATCTCAGCCGGGTCACTCTCATGCTTTTACCACCCTCCAATACTGACAAGTTTCTTACAAAGTTCTTGATATGACTGATCATGCACCCACCAGTTCACACCCAGACACTGAATGTCAACCATCTGCAAAGGCATGCAGGTGTCTCTGTGGATTCTCTAACAAATCACTTTGTTTGAGCTGAGTTTAAAAGGACAGCCTTTTTGGGCAGAACCTGCTTCGATTTCCTGATGTTTGATCCAACTGTGCTTACTGGGGTATACAGTCACTTGTACTCTTTTCCTAATTTATGCATTTGTATTCCTATATATCTAACTTCTGTAGAATACTTGACCAGTGATCCTTGGGTTTTTATTCAATATGTGGCAAAGACCAAAGTTTGGGTAACTGTGTTCACATTAGAGACATATCCTTGTATCCTTGGAGCTTCCACATCACAGGGGTTGTATACAGTACCTACACAAGCAATATATTGTCTTTTATATTGCTCTTATGAACATTTCCCAATACTAAACCTATGTTCTTACAATTGCTTTCCAATTATAGATGCTGAGTGTCAGTGTTTTCAAATAAAAATGTCAAATTATATTGAATAAAATTTAACATTTGTAATTCAGTAAAGTGAGAGAACTGGTCAGGGGTTTGAAAACTTTTGGAAGGCTTTGTACCTCAGTAGAGATATGAATCGTTTGAATCTTCAAGTAGAACCAAAGACAACGGTGACAAAGAGAGATAGATAGAGAAGCTAGAGGGATGGACGGGACACAGATAGTCGAGAGAGAAAGAATCAGCGCAGTAGTTCTTTTGTAAGCATTTTGGTGTTGTCTCTTTGTGTTGTGTTTTTGTCCATGTCCATTATCCTGACCACAGCCTGTTTTGTTCACTTTGCCTAATTCAGCATCTCTGCCTCAAAGACAGCAGCCATGGGCCTCTGTCCCACTAATCCCCTAAACAGTGTTCTCATTGGTCTGTCTACATGGCCAAACCTGCCATTACTGTCAACCACCTGTGACTCTGGCAACTGCCTAACACAGAAACCTAAAATAAGCACAGACTCAGCCTGCGCCACTGCAACACAAACTGACCTGTCGATTTCTGGTCAGTATAGTATACCACCTTCTACCACTAACGTGACGCTACTTTGCTGTCATGCCTACATTATTGGGAGGCAATGTGAGAGATAAGTAGACACAACCTGAGGACATTGGTGACTGTTTTACGTTTCCCAAAGTGGAAAAGCAAGAAAACTCTGTTTGTCAGAGGTATATGTTGTTTTGGCAGTTTACATGTGATGACCTCCCACTTCAACCCTAGTCCCAACTCAGCATTGCGGGTCATTCTTTTCCGACCAGTGGTAATGAGGGGATTAGGATGTTTGCCTGAGGTACTGAGATGGACAGAGGGAGATTTTGTTTGTCTGCGATGAAGTGATGATGAGTCATGAGCCGGAGAACAGATATTCAGGACAGTTTCATCTTAAGCCAGCTTAAGTCATTTGATCTGGGAGAAAGAGGGAAAATATACATTACAGTTTGCAAGTGTGTTCATGTGTGTGCTTTCTGTCTATCCTCATGCCTGCCTGTCTGCTTGAATGGCAGCCCTGTTGGGTATATTGTTGCCATGATAATTGCCTGAGAGGTAGCGCTGTCTCCTAGGGTTGATGTTTAAGTAACTCTGGCCACTTTAAATCACCTCTGCCTATCCTTCCACATTAGTTAAACTAAAATATGGAAAATTACACTCACTTAAGATGAGCTGTTCTACATATTAGGACACCAGCCTGCCTGTCTCTATGGCTGCCTGGCCATCTTGCTTTGTCTGTGCCTGTCTGGAGAACCTAATGATGTTCCAGTGTGAATGTGATGGGAGGAAACAAGGATGGGGTTTAGCCACATACTCAGCCTCTTCCTTGGTGATGACATTTCCGGTAGCCAACCTCTCGGCTACAGCAGAAACAGCTGGGTCATAGTTCAGACTGGCTGCAGCTATTACCTCGTCATTCCTATGGAGAGACAAAGGGTTAACGCATGCACGCACACACACACAATAAACAAAACTACTTTGGAAATAAATCTGTTTCAACTACATTATTCCCTTGGAGACTCACTTAATGTAAAAGGCCAGGAACTTCTGTTCTTCCACTCTTCCTTTTATCACTATGTCAGTGTATCCTTCCCCATAGCCTGCAATGGACACAAACACACAAATTATCAGTGTGTGTGTGTGTGTGTGTGTGTGTGTGTGTGTGTGTGTGTGTGTGTGTTCAGGTGTGTACAGTGGATACCTGCATATCGGATGTTCTTCCCCAGCAGTACAGTCCAATAGTAAGGTACTGAGTTGAGCTCAGTGTTTTTTTCCAACATGTTTAGAGCAGCTATTCTTCCTAAACAAAGCACCCACAGACCAGCATACATCAATTAAATATTAAAAGGTTTACATTATGAGTCCAACTGCAAATATTATAAGTGTAAGGCATTTGTTACATTAGCCCAAGTTACATCATAGTCATTTAGCCGACCCTCTTATCCAGACTGACTTAGAGGTACAATTAAGTTGAAGCTCCTTATTTTAAGAAGCCAACTACAGATGTTTTCCTTGTCAGAAGCATAGTGTTTTAAATCATCAATGTTTCAGTACACTGGTCAAGTTCTAGATTGATATGCCTTCTTATCTGTTGCCTCACTACGTACCGTGTGCCTGTGCCATCTGCCAGTGACCTATATTGACCATCTGGTTTTTGGCCATGGTCAGGGGGAAGGTTGCCAGGTCTCCTCCACAGAACACATCAGGAACATTGGTCCTCATATACTGAGTAAAGAAAAAAAACATTTTAATTGATACTTTTTCGGGCATTTTTATGTTATATTGAGAGGAAAATATCGAAACGATAGAGTAGAGTTTTTTTATGACAGAGCGGAGGCCCAGATTCAACCCCATGATTCAACCCCATGCTCCAGCAGTACATGTGGACCAGAGAAAGCGGCTTAGATTGCTGGCCCATGCAGCACCAATGCCACACATAAGGTTTCTCCATGTGCACCGGCCACTCTTGATGTTTGACCCAGACAAGGCTCCTGGCACCCTGGCAGTGCTTGACGAGCCGTGGCCACCTGTCAAACAGGTCTGTCAGAGGACCAGCCACATCCTAACAGCAATCGGCTCAAAGGGGCATGGTCTAATATTTGGGGGGGTATGGCGCAAATGTACCCACATCCCACAAATGACCAAACGCACCAATGCCCTCAAACAGAAAAAACTGGTAACTTCTAGAATCTTCAAGGGACATCCAGCTGGGCCATCCCCACCCCGTACACCTGCCTTCTCTTGGGACCTCATCATTGGAGGTATTTTAAACCTCCCAGAACTAGAGAACACTGCAAAATTGAGATGGAGGAAGATGGCTTGGAGGTGGAGGATGCAGGGGCCACCAAAGGACCACCAGTACCCCCCAGATCCCCACAGAGATGCCGCCTCAGAGCCTAAGCCGCCACCACAAAAAAGGAGTTTGTCCTTTCAATAAGATTTTCCCTCATGTCCTTCTGTCACCCATCTGTTTTTGTTAATAAAATGCCCTCAAGGGCCCTGAACACATAATTTGTGACCATTCCATGTGTCTCTCTTTGGTACACATGAAAAAGAAAAAATCCTTCAGCTGTGGCCAACAACCGGCTAGATCAAGGAAGACCTCTTCAGTCAACGACCTTAATGAAAAAAACTACAATTTCAGACAGACCAGGATCACACTCCAAGAGGTAGATGTGGATGTCAGCCATACCCACACACAGAGGGCCAAAATGTCTATTGCTCTGCCTTTTTCTGGTTTCTTTTTTGCTGTTTTTATAATGTTTTATGTATGTATATCCTGTACGGTGTCCTTGAGTGCCGAGAAAGGCCGCTTTAAATAAAATGTATTTATATTATTAATAAGTCTTCCTTGATCTAGAAGTGGGTGGACAGCAAGGTGTGGAAACAGGGGAATATATGGCTGCCACTGGAACTGAATTAGCATTTTAGATTTCAGTTGATAGTACTGCTGATGGCAATGCCAGAATGAAGTGTACAGAAACGTCTTGTCTACAAAGTATGAATAAATGCCTCAAAATCCCAAGACAATGACCTTAACATACTGGTATAGCAACTAGAATTTTCAGGGCCAAAAAGTGAAAAGTTCTTTATTGGCCAAATTCATTTAACAGAAACAATTTAAGGCAAAAAGACCTCAGAACAAACAACAAGACGTTTAGTACAGTACCGGTCCTCCGGTGTGGTCAAGGTGTCTCACACATCAGGTAGTTCTTACATGCAAGGGATATGTGAGCAAATATTACATACATTACCACTTAATTTGGACATCCCATAAAGTGGACAAAAACAAATCAAATTCAATGGAAAATCACCATAGGAATTTAATTATTTTACTCCCTGACTAGGCTGTGTCTGAAAAAACACCTCTAATTTGTCCCAGAAAGTTATACTTTAACCTGGTTTTGCTCATAATTTAGATATTTATAACTTTTGGAATATAGATCCAAAATAAGAAACTATTATCATCTTCTGTCCAAATACTTAGAGGGAACTTTGTGCAGACACATTCTTCTGCTACCCTCAGTCTATTTGACTAAATAGGTCAACAACTGAGACTTCTCCCTCAGGTGCTGATCCTTTCCCTGGCTTGTCACAGCTCCAGCAGTGTACTTCGCCAGCCTTTTAGTCACCACCGTTTCCGATCCATCTTGAACATACCCCAGACTGTCCTGTTTCATACCTCACACTTGGTTCTCATTCCCCAGTCATTATGTGTATAAATGTTCCCCTGGTTCACCCTGTCCTTGTGCTGTATTGCGAATGCTCTGGCATGCGTGCGTGCGTGTGCAAAAACCACAAAATATTGCACTCATGGGGACCATTTGCCAGTCCCCATAAGGCAAAAGTACATTTATGGCTCAGGGTTTAGTGTTTACGGTCAAACTTAGAATAACTTTTTTTTTGTTTCTTTAACATCCAGGCATTGTTGGTTATGTTTATGGTTAAGGTTAGGCATTACACCTAGGTAAAGTTTAGGCATAAATGTTATTTTATTGAGGTTAGGGTTAGATTAGGGTATGGGTTAAGGTTAGGTTTAGGGTTAGGGTTAAGAATGGGGCAAGGGAGCATGCAATTTCCATTTTCTGGTCTCCATGAGGTTAGCTGTACAAACTTGCGTGCGTGAGTGCGTATGTGCGAAATGACCAGTTCTGTTTTGATTTCCCAGATACTGCGCTACAGCCATATAGCTGTAGCGCAGTATCTGGGAAATCTTCTGTTATCTTATCTTTTGTTTGTGTATGCTGCACTGTAGCTGCCATATTCTTAATAGGGGGTTAACTCTACTCCAGAGTGCATTGGGTTGTTAGAAATAAACCTGTTGTTTTCAACACCAGCCTGACTCCCAACTTCTTATACTCACGGTGACAACAATGCTATAGGTATGTGTTTAATCGGAGCTTACCTTGTCCACTATGACAAAGTTCTTAGAGTCCATGACTATGGGAGTACTCTGCAGGAACTCTGCGTTTGGGATCACACCTAGAGCGAGGGACGGAGGGAAAAATTACTTGGTCAAAGGAAAGACTGAGATGATATCAGAACAGACATACAGTAGGTCTTTATGAGCTTATTTAGGATAGAAAACAAAATCATTGTGCAGTGATTTACATACCGATCCCAACGATTATTACATCAGCAGGAAAGACTATCCCACTTTTCAGTACAACCTCTTTTACCTACAAAGAAACAATCACTCACAGAAAGACCTGACATTGCAATATGGCAGAACTGTTGATACATCAGCTGGTCAGACCAAGGTTTCCAAGTGGGCTCACAGCCACTGTAGAAAAACTGCTGTCAGCCCACTATTCTAATGGTAGAACTTGTTGGTACATTCTTAATTGTTGAAGAACTATTTGGCTAAATTAAGAACAAAGGAGTAAAGTCAAAGATTCTTGATCATTCTCCTATTATGCTTTTATCTTCTAATTCAACAGTAGCTCTCAGCACATAGGGACAGTAGCACTAATCTGACCAGCCAATGCATCAGAATCAAATGTCACAAACAGTGCATTCAGAAAGTATCCAGACCCCTTGTTATACATATTTTAAGATGGACTAAATAGATTTTTGTCCTCTTCAATCAACCAGTAACCATAACGCCCAATCCAAAACAGGCCTTTAGGCAATTTTGCAAATGTATGAAAAAAAAATTATATCAGAATTCAAGTATTCAGACCCTTTGCTACATTATTCAAAATGTTGCTCAGGTGCATCCTTTATCCATTAATCGTCCTTGAGATGCTTAAACTGTGGTAAATTGAATTGAGTGGTCATTATTTGGAAAGACACACACATCTGTATGCTGATACCAAAGAAATCGCAAGAGTAGCTTCAGGTCAAGTCTGTGAATATCCTTGCGCGTCGCAGCCAGAACTTGGAATTTAACCTGATCAGATATCTCCTAAGAGACCTGAAAATAGATGTTCACCATCCAATCTGACAGACCTTGAGAGGATCTGCAGAGAAGAATGGGAGAAAGTCCCCAAATATTGGTGTGCCAAGCTTGTACTGTAGCATCATACACAAGAAAAACTTGATGCTGTAATCACTTCAACAAAGGGCTGAGTGAATGGGTCTGAATACTTGTGTAAATTTGTTATTTTTGTTCTGTCATACATTTGCAAATAAAGTAGGAGGAAATTATGAGGAAATGAGATTTTTTTTTGAATGTTTGAATTGGACAGTACTGTGACAAAATGTGGAACAAGTAGAAGGGTCTGAATACTTTCTGAATACACTGTACTTTGTTAATAACAGCTGGAGATTTTGAGTGAAATGTTTAGGGGACTTTTCAGAAGATGTAGATAACAGCTGGCGGGTCACCAACAAGGAGGTCTTTCTACCGTACCTTGCCATTGTTTCCGCGGACCTCTGTCACATTGTCATTCATATAGAACTTGATATCCCTCTGTGAGAGCATCTGTTAACACACCGTAGGAAAATGGAGTGGATGAGAGGTGTTTGAGCTGAGACTGGTAAAGAGACAGACAGCAAATACCCTTAGGTTGGAGGCTTAAGTATATAGGTGGTATTCCATTGGCTTACCATCATGGTGACCTTGCCAATCTCAAGACCGAGTGTCTTCTGGTAGGGCATTTCACTGCTGCCAATCACTGTGATGCTTGTGGCCTTGTCTGTCATATAGGATGCCACCTCCATGCCTGAACAAAACAACACATAGCGGTCTACAAAAAGTGCCCTTCTGTTGCATAAGAGGTCAATTTGAAATGTGATAGATGATCCCTTTCATTGTGTTTGGCTATGTTATCATACTCCCGTAAATACCGACAAAGGAGGTCCCCACAATGACGATACGAGCACCTATACAGGCAGCATGGATCTGTCTGGCATCTTCTGGTGTCTCCAGCATCATTACATTCTGAAGATCTTTCCCTGGACACTCCAGACCCTTCGCTCTACACACCATGGTTTAAATGGGGTATTAGAATCAGTAGAATTTGCAAATCGAACTAGTTTGGTGTTCAGGAAGGCTGGTGGAAATAATGTGGAAAATTGTGTGTATACACACCTACATCCTGTGGATATGAGGAGCTGGTCATAGCTCTGGACTAAACCGTCATCAAATGTTACTGTCTTCTTCTCTGTGTCCATTGACATGGCCTATGAGAGCAACACAGAGGACATAGCCTATGAGAGTAACACAGGGGACATGGCCTATGTGAGTATCACAGAGGATATTGAAATGGCCTAAGAGAGTAACACAGAGGACATGAGGGTTCCTGAGAGGTTGCAAACCAGCTTACAATGGTCAGAAATACATTTACTACAGCACGAGAAGCAAAACAGAGAAAATTAAAATAGCATAGCATTTCTTTTTCTTTAAGTTCAACCCTTGGATGTTTATTGAACATTTTCAACATCAGACAAATTACGGTTGAGAATTAAGAAGAAAGAAAGTTATTGAACCCAACTATAGACTTGTTGGATTCTTCAGTAAAGACTAGTAGAATGAGGACAATGGAGTCATACAAATAAAGCTGATATGTACCCACCTCTTTGCTGAGCCACACCTCAATGTCATACTCTTGGAAGAACTCCATCCTCCTCAGCAGAATGGTGTCACTCTCCACATTCATCACCTAAGGGAGGAGGGGACAACTGCATTACAAAACTTTGATCATTAAATAATCAAGACATAACAAGGTGACAGTTCGAAAATATCATACATTTGTTGCATGATTTGTATTATTGCAATTGGAGCAGGATTGTCTATGAAGTATGTTAAAATGTATTGTCTATTTTTTGTTGGAAGAAACTAATAACCATGCACCAATGCCATGTAACCTCTAGGTACCTAAGAAGGTGTCAAAGCATAAACAACAGAAAAAACATTTATGGGCACTTGCTAGGAGAAACTGCTCCAAGACAGATTAAAGCTGTAGGTTAAAGAAATAAGAACTCATAAATGTAAAGTGTTGATCCTGTGTTCAAAATACCCAAAATGCTTATTTCTTTAAAAAGATGTGCACGTATCTTTGCATCTCTTTTACTGAGAATTTCTCAACATCCATCCAACTGACACTGCAACAGCATAATCATTCCCAAAATGTATGTTCTACCGGCCAATAAAAAGCCACTGTGCAGTTGGTATGAGGACTTGGGAAATAGTACCTCAACTATTGTTGAAGAACTGAATGTTCATTTCTCTACCATAAGCTGGCAGTATGTCAAACTGCAGACCATGCGTAACAACGACAGCCCAAAACCTCCATATCCAGCATCTGCATACATATTGTCTGAATCCAGCCACCCAGAAAGCTAATAAAGCTCTGGATTTGCACAACTACTGTACATAATTTGCTGGCAATATTTCTGATACCATCTTGGAGAAGCTAATCTCCAGGCTTTGGACCTGACTGCAGTTAACTTCATGACAGACCGCAGTGGGCAAATGCTCACCTTCTATGGTCACACAGGCACGCTGGGGAAGTGTGCTCTTCAAGCAGCTGGCATTAATATTTGTGTTCACTGTAGACATTTTTATCTGAAATGTTGAAACATTTTATCTAAGTAAAAATCATGTTTCAGAATTCAGCACAGCACTACTATTGTAGCAAAAAAATTTGAAGGTTATAATTTTGTATCTTACAATGTTGATCATTAAATCATGCAAATACTGATCTGCAGTGGATTATCAGGTCAGGCAGTCTCATGTTTGATGGATCCATTTGATTGCAAGACATCTCCTTCTCCAGACAGGAGTGCCACCGAGCACAATACTTGTAAATGGTGTTTACTTTTTATGCTGAAAGTGTGCCTAATGTTGGTCTTATGTTCAATGCCTATGATACAGCTGTTCAGTATTGTGCAGCCACATTGAAAAGTGCCTTTGAAGAAGTGCATTGGGCTTTCACTGTTGTCACTCAGTAAGCTGCAATTGCTTTAAATACATTTATAAGGGAATTTATAGTTCTCCTGAAATCTTAGATGACATTTACAAATAGGAGCAATACACAAGTACCTGAGCTTCGAGAGATAAGTTTCTCAATTTCATACAGCGTATCTTTATCAGTACACTGGTAATTTCTTTTTCAGGACATTCCAAATTGTTGTGCTTGCTATGACCAATGTTTGTCCAATGGCTTTGGTCGATTTTCCTTCTTTTCTCTGCTTGACAATGGCTTGCTTATCTCCCATAGACAGCTCTCTGGCCTTCATGTTGGTTTATCCTCTTTAAGAAGAAATCCAGCCTTAATAGGTTTAAACCAAGGATGGAAATTTAGACTAGTCATGCAGAGCTATTTAATATTTGAACAATCAACCTAAAAGGCAACACCTGGGTAACAAGAAACATCTGTCAGTCACATGCTCCAGTAGTTTTGCTCACTTGAAAAATGGGTGGGTTCAAACAAAGGTTAGTATATATATCTATCTCAGCCAACTGAAAATAGTATACTTATGAAATGGAAGCATCTAGGAGCAAAAACAACTCTGCAGAGTTCCATACTGCAACATCAGCACAAGAACTGTGGGACGGGCTTCACAAAATGGGTTTCCATAGCCGAGCAGCTATACACAAGCCTCACATCAACATGCAATAGGCCAAGCATCAGCTGGAGTGGTGTAAAGCAAGCTTCCACTGGACTCTGGGGCAATGGAAACATGTTCTCTGGAGTGATGAAGCATCCTTCACTATCTGGCAGTCTGATGGATGAACCTGAGTGTGGTGGCTGCCAGGAGTATGCTACCTACCAGAATGCATAGTGCCTACTGTAAAGTTTGGTGGAGGAGGAATAATGGTCTGGGGCTGTTTTCCACAGTTTGGTCTAAGCCCTTTTGTTCCAGTAAAGGATCATCCTAATGCTACAGGACACAAAGACATTTTAGACATTGGGTGCCTCCAACTTTGTGGCAACAGTTTGGGGAAGGCCCTTTCATGTTCTAGCATGACTGTGCCCCTCTGTACAAAGCAGGGTTAATAAAGACATGGTTCGACAAGGTTGGTGTGTAGGAATTCAAGTGGCCTGCACACAGCCCTGACCTCAACCCCTTTGAAAATGTTTGGGATGAATTGGAATGGAGATTGCCAGCCAGGCTTTCTAGCCAAACATCAGTGCCTGACTTCACAAAGGCTCTTCTGGCTGACAGGGGAAGCTCCAAAATCTTGTGAAAAGCCTTCACAGAAGAATTGTGGCTGTTTTAGCTGCAAAGGAGTGGCCAGCTTCATATTAATAAGCATGGTTTTTGAAAGGGATGTCCAACAAGTCGGATACAGTACAACAATATATTACAATGTGTGAATAAGGGAGAAAAGTAAATATTTTAAAGAGTTTGCCAGCATTAGTGCACAAATAATTTGCCATATAGCTACACTTTGCCATGACAAAAACCCAGATGTTTTTGTGTTTGATCTTTACCATCAAATTATCATAATCGACTGGATATAAAAAATGACAAGTTTATGAATGGTGAGTTTTTCATTATATTATTGCATTTTAGAATACAGCTCTCAGTTGCGCTACAAAATGTATTAGAACAGAAAAGTTACAGGCACATTGGCGTCGCATGCCCCATCAAGCCTGTTTGCACACATTTACAAACATGAATGTCCCTGGAATTAAACACACTGAAGAATCAAATAAATGTCAACCCTGAACAACTGAGAAGCATTTGTCAACATTAACTTTGTTTTTCTGTAGTTATTGTTCCCATCTACATGGGCATGAAAACAATCTTCATCAGTTTTCAGAGGTATAATATAAGAAATATTTTTTCTATTCAGGACAGAATTAGGCACATTTCCTATGTATTCAGACCTTAACTTTCTGCACATTTTGTTGTTTATAAGACTTTAATAATTTATTAAATATACAGTGGACATAAAAGTCTACACACCCCTGTTAAAATGCCAGGTGTTTGTGAGACAAATATAAATCATATCAGAACTTTTTCCACCTTTAATGTGACCTATATTGTAAACAATTCAATTGAAAAACATCTTTTAGAGAAAAGAAAAATGATCACAATAACCTGGTTGCATAAGTGTGCACACCCTTAATCTAACACTTTTTGGTTAGGAGTCTATTAGGATGGCACATCTTGACGTGGCAATATTTACCCACTCTTCTTTGCAAAAGTGCTCCAAATCTGATTGTGAGGACATCGCCTGTGCGCAGCCCTCTTCAGATCACCCCACAGATGTTCAACTGGATTCAGGTCTGGCTGGATGTGTGCTTTTGGTCATTGTTGTGCTGAAAGTTGAACTTCCTCTTCATCTTCAGTTTTCTAACGGACGCCTGAAGGCTTTGTGCCAAAATTGCCTGTTATTTGGAAGTGTTCCTTCTTCACTCCACCCTGACTAAGGCCCCAGTTCTAGCTGAAGAAAAACAGCCCCAAAGCATGACGCTGCCACCACCATGCTTCACTGTGGGGATGGAATTCTTTGAGTGATGTGCAGTGTTCCAAAACATTCCTTTTGGAATTATGGCCAAAAAGTTCAACCTTGGTTTCATCAGACTATAACACATTTTGCCACATGCTTTTGGGAGACTTGATGTTTCGAAGATTACAGTTTGTTTTCCAATTGAATTGTTCACATAATAGGTCACATTAAAAGTCTAAAAAGTTCTGACATGATTTCTTTGTCTCATTCTTTTAAATCACAAATACAGGCATTTTAAGGTTGGGTGTGTAGACTTTTTATATTCACTGTACTTGCCATCAGTCTACATAACATGTGATGATAGTGAAAACACAATTTCATATATTGAAAAATACTAAATTAAGTATCTCCTGCATGACACTTGAAACAGCTCAGATGCATCCTGTGTCCTTTGATTATTACACTGCTAAAAAAAATGTGCAGTGTAAAAAACACATAAATCACACATCGGGTCTCGAGAAATATACTAAAGATATTTGAGATCAAAATCTTTACTGTACATTGTGCAACTCATTAAGAACAAAATTATGTGACAACTGTCAATGGAAACCAAAATCAACTGATTGAGGGCCGGATTCAAACTCACACCAAAATTTGAGCTAAACAATTGAAATCACAGGCTGTTCCAACTTGCATACATTTCATCACGGCAACTCATAATGTGACTCAGTAGTGTGCTCATGCACCCTCGTGCCTGAATGCACTCCCGACAACATCTGGGCATGCTCCTGAAAAGACGGTGGATAGTGTTCTGGGGGATCTCCTCCCAGACCTGGATCAGGGCATCTCTGAGCTCCTGGAGTCTGTGGCGCTACTTGGCGGCATTGGATGCACTGATACATAATGTCCCAGAGGTACTCAATTGGATTCAGGTCAGGGAAACATGATGGCCAGTTCATGGCATCAATGCCTTCATCATCCAGGAACTGCCTACACACTCTGGCCACATGATGCTGGGCATTGTCTTGCACCAGGAGGAATCCAGGGCCCACTGCACCAGTATATGTTCTAACAGTGGGACTGAGGATTTCATCCCGCAACCTAACAGCAATCTGGGTACCATTGGCTAGAATGTGGAGGTCGGTGTGATCCTCCAAGTATATGCCTCCCCAGACCATCACCGACCCACTGCCAAACCGGTCATGCTGGATGATGTTACATTACAGCATCTCCAGACTCTTTCACGTTTGTTATATGTGCTCAGTGTGAACTTGCTCTCATCTTTGAACAGAACGGGGTGCAATTGGCAGACATGCCACTTTGGTGTTTTCTGGCGAATGCCAATGAAGCTGCGTGGTGCTGGGCTGTGAGCACATGTCCCACTAGAGGATGTCGAGCCTTCATGCCACCCTCATGGAGTCTGTTTCTGAGTTTGGTCAGAAACATACACACCAGTAGTTCGCTGGAGGTCATTTTGTAGGCTTTTTGCAGTGCTCCTCCTGTTCTTCCTTGCACAAAGGAGGAACAGGAGCACCTGCTGCTGGGTTGAAGCCCTTCTACGGCCCTGTCCAGCTCTCATTGTGTAACAAACTGTCTCTTGGTTTTCTCCTCCATGCTCTAGAGTCTGTAAAGGGAGACACAGCAAACCTTCTTGCGACGGCACGTATGGATGACCACTCTGGACGATCTGGACTACCTGTGCAACTTGAATGGGCTGCAGGCACTGCAGCCATTCTCTCTTACCGTCAGTCAAGAAGGATAAGGAGAGAGAAATTGTCTGTGGCCCCCGCCTGCAAAACTATTACCTTTTTCGGGGTTGACTTGCAGTTGACTCTCCAGTGCACCTGCTGTCATTTTCATTTGCACCAAAACAGGTGACATTGATTTACAATCACTTATGCTTCCTAAATGGACAGATTGATATGCCTGCAGTTCAATTGACTTGGTGCTATAATGTGGTGATTATGTGTTTCCTCATGTTGTTGGAGCAGTGTTTGAAGTCCACTTATGGAAATGTAATTGATTTGACATGATTTAGTAATCGACACACCTGTCAATATAAGGTATATCACACTTAATGGTGCATGTCAGTAATAGAAACATGCCAAGGCATAGATATCATAAAATAAAAAAGATATATCATGGATAGTTCCCAGGGGCACAGCGTGCTCCGTCACTGTAAATCTGTAGTTGTTTTGAACCACCAAGACTCTTCAAAGAGCTGTTCGTAGGGCCAAACTAAGAAACTGGGGAAGAAGGGCCTTGGTCATGGAGATGAAAGACAACCATATCTGCTTCAATCCAACAATCAAGCCTTTATGATAGTATGGATAGATGGAAGCCATTCCAGGGTAAAATCATATGAAATGCAGCTTGAAGGAATGAGACCATGAGGAAGAAAGATTCTCAGGTCAGACTAAAATGCAACTTCCGTATTAAGCCTGATTGCCAAGCGTTATGTCTGGTCACTACAAGGTACCACTCATCATCTTGCTAATACCATTCATACAATGAAGCATGGTTCGAGGAGTATCATGCTATGGATATAACTCTCAGCAGCAACGACTGGAAGACCACTCAGGATTAAGGGAAGGATGCAGAACGAAGCAAAATACAGAGGTCCTTGACCCAGAGCGAACATGACCTCAGATTGGGCCAAAGATTCATATTTCAGCACAACAAAGACGCAATGCAGAGCTAAGACAGTGCTGGAGTGACTTTGAGATAAGTTTGTAAATGTCTTTGAGTGGCCCAGCTAAAGCCTGGACTTGAACCCTATTGAACATCTGTGGGGAAACCAGGAGATCGCAGTTCACAGAAGCTCCCAATCCAATTGGACGACAGAGGATCTATAAGGAAGAATAAGAGTAACTGCCAAAACCAAGCTGGTAGAGGCATGGTCAAATGACCCAAACTTGTAAAAACTGTCCATGGCCGTTCTAAAAAGCACTCAATAATGTGTCTGAAAATGTACATACATGAGATATTTAGCTCTTTGAATAAAAAACATTGTATAAATTGTTTGTTTCTTTGTCCACTTGCAAAAGATATAATAAAAAAATACATTCTGTATCACAACATAGTGTAGAGAAATTTGGATATGAGTACTTTCTGCTAGCATTGTATGTCCAAACGGAGGGGAATCTACCTTGCTAAGTCGTGTTTTGTCGTAGGGTAGAAGGTCATCCTTGGTTACCATGATGATTCTGCCTCCAAAGTTTTGTTGTCTCAGAGTCTCCGCACATACTAATGAAGCAGACCCTGTACTTACAAAAAAGAGCACACCATCACACATTCTCCTGTATAGCCATGAGCATGCACACACACACACACACACACACACACAGAAGTTTTTGCCATTGTGCCAATTCCTCACCTCCGCCAAGGAGTACAATGGTGTGCATGACGCCTTGTACTCTGGAGCCCATCTTCTTTATTCGTTTGGTCTGTCTTGCTGTCTATTCACATAAACCACATGACAATGTAAATAGTTGTTCTGCTTCTTCAGTGTCTATATAGCATGGTTAAAATACATTTTCTGATATTCCAGTATTTAACTGTGATTTTCATCATAATTTAAATGAGGTATTGATTACCTTTTTGTTTACAGACACATAAACTTTATTGTTTTCCACTTTCACCTGGAAAATATATAGAACAAAGTAATTGATTTCTGCCATCTTTTTCATAATTTCTTGTGTCATTGTATACACAGAAAATTCATTTGACTTGAAAGTTTTATCAACATACAATATTTTTGGATTGTGTCATCATGTTAATTCATTTTAAACCTAACTTGTGCTTGGATAGATCCATCTGTGACAAAATGTATCTGGCTTTGATTCAAACTTTCAACAAACCAAAATTGATTGGTTGAACTTAAACAACAAAAAATGTATTACTGAATTTCAAGTTAGTGTCAATGGCATCAAAGACATTATGTTGGCATGTTGATATAGCTGTGCTCATAAGTTTGCATACCCTGGCAGAAATTGTGACATTTGGCATTGATTTTGAATATATGACAGATCATGCCAAAAAACTTTTATTTTAGGACAGTGATCATGTGAAGCCATTTATTCAAATAGTTGTTTGGCTCCTTTTTAAATCATGAAAAAAACAGAAATCACCCAAATGGCCCTGTGCAAACGTTTGGAGACCCTTGAATGTTTGGCTTTATTAGAGACACACAAGGTGACAGACACACATGTTAAAATGGCAATTAAAGTGAATTTCCCACAGCTGTGGCTTGTTAAATTACAACTAGTGTCTGTGTATAAATAGTCAATGAGTTTGTTAGCTCTCACATGGATGCACTGAGCAGGCTAGATACTGAGCCATGGGGAGCAGAAAATAACTGTCAAAAGACCTGTATAACATGGTAATAGAGCTTAATAATTATGGGAAAGGATTTAAAAAGATATCCAAAGCCTTGCAAATGCCAGTCATTACTGTTCAATCACTTATTAAGAAGTGGAAAGTTTGGGGATCTTGATACCAAGCCAACATCAGGTAGACCAAGATATCAGCCCAAACAGCCAGAAGAATTGTTCGAGATACAAAGAAAAACAAAGGTAACATCAGAAGAAATACAGGCTGCTCTGGAAGAGGGTGTGGAAGGAGTACAATATGACGATACTTGAACAAAAATTTGCAGCATGCTCAAGTTGCCAGAAAGAAGCCTTTAATGTGCCAATGACACAAAAAAGCCTGGTTACAATATGCCCAACCACACCTTGACAAACCTCACAGCTTCTGGCACACTGCAAATTTGGATTGATCAGACCAAAACAGAACTTTATGGTCACAACCGTATGCGCTATGTTTGGAGAGGGATCAAC
Source organism: Esox niger (assembly GCA_016801105.1). Lineage (NCBI taxonomy): Eukaryota > Metazoa > Chordata > Actinopteri > Esociformes > Esocidae > Esox > Esox niger. The sequence continues at coordinate 43,211 of JACXGJ010004022.1, forward strand.
AAGGCCTATAGTAAACAGAATACCATCCCCACTGTGAATCTTGGTGGTGGCTCACTGATGTTTTGGGGGGGGTGTGTGAGCTCTAGAGGCACGGGAATCTTGTGAAATTGTATGGCAAGATCTTGGATTTCCGGCACAACAATGACCCAAGCACAAGGCCAAGTTGACCTTCCAGTGGTTACAGCAGAAAAAAGGTTTTGGAGGTTCTTCTGACCTTAATATCATAGAGCCAATCTGGGAAGGCCTCAAAAGTGCGGTTCATGCAAGACGACCAAAGACTTTGGATGACCTGGAGGCATTTTGCCAAGATGAATGGGCAGCTCTACCTCCGGTAAGAATTCGGGGGCATATAGACAACAAGTACAAAAGATTGCATGCTGTCATTGATGCTAAAGGGGGCAATACACTTTTTAAGTACTAAGGGTATGCAGACATTTGAACAGGGATTAGTAAAAAAAAATCTTTGTTGCCATGTTTTGTTTTATGATTGTGCCATTCTGTTATGACCTACAGTTGAATGTGAATCCAATATAAAATAAAACACGTGTTTTGCCTGCTCACACATGTTTTCTTTACAAATGGTACATATATTACAATAAACAAAAAAAATAATAGGATTAAGCCAGAGGCTTAAATAACCTATCCAAGTATTAGTTTCTGTACCCATAATTTTTATGCTAGTAAGTGCCAACCAAAGTCAATAAAATGTAACATTTGTAAAACAGTTAATTAATCCTGTCCTCCCTTTTCCAACCTTATGACAGGGTAAACAGTCCATGCCAGGGTATTCCTCCAAGTCTCCTGTCTGGATGTTAAAACAGGCACCGTGCCATGGACAGCGCACATTGTGCCCTGATAGAACCCCTAAACACACACACACAAAGTATGAACGCAGTATATTTCACTTGGTACAATCCTCATTTACATTCTGTAATGCAGGAGCGACTCCTGCTTCAAGTGCACAAAACATGGCAATATGCTGATTGAGCACATGACTTACTACTGTAGTTTGGTCCAAAATTATTTATAACCTCAAAGAATATAAGCAAATATTTCTGAATCAAGTAATTGGTAAAAATACTGAGCTTGTTTTCCTTCACGCTGTTATCTTTGCAAGGTGAGGTACTGAAAGGTATTGAAAAAAGAGGTGCCAAAACTTTGGCCTTTAAAAAAACATATATATTACTCTGAGCAACTGCACACAAAACAATGGAGCATGCAGAACAATAGCTCAGCATTTGCAACTTTTGCATAGTCTTTTATTGTCATCCTTATAAGGACATGACAAAACCTGCTGTCTCTAGCACACATTTACAGACACTCAATCCAATACACACAATACTACAATAGGACAGCCTTTCCTCACCTCTGCTCAGGGGGGCTCCGTAGTGGGTACACTGATTGCCAGTGGCGCTGTACATGCCTTCACTCCGTGCCAACAGTACATTGTGACGTCCTACCTCCACTTCCATCATCCTGTGCACACACACACACGTGCAATGTACAGGTGTGGGAATGTATGTGTCAGGGCAACAAGGGTTCACTGACATTCAGGTCAATTCAAAAGGGAACCTCTCCAATTTCAATGATTCCTGAATAACAGAGCGTGAAAGTATTTTTGTGTACCTCCTGAATTGACAGGAATTGAAGTGGAATTTACCTCAAACCCTGAGAGTTTAAGGATCTGCGTCTCTATATGTTCTGAACAATGTAGATTACTCTCCCTACCCCACCCTGTCTCTTACTGTCCATCCTGTAGATCGGATTCCAGACACACCACCTCCGTCAGCTCTTCAGAAACTTCGTCCAGGCCGGCGTATAACAACTCGCTACCAACTGCAATTAAACACACTTTCAATTTTTTTACCAATATGTGTTTGTTTGTAAATGCCTTTTGCTTTCAACTCAGCTCCTTTCATAATGTCTTATTCTAGAAATTAATGAATACAACCAAATATTCAAATGGAAAATGCATCCGAGCCTAGGCGTGAGTTGTGAGCAAGCTTTTTTGTACCAGTCAAGCCTCATTCAACAATTTGATTGTCACTCTTTTTTAACCAGAAAATTGTACTCACTTAGCCTTGCAGACATCTTCTGGATTTGACAGTAAATACGACAATCCTTGATAGTCCTTAAAGAATGTGTAAACAGGAATTCCTGGCATCAACTGAAAGCACCAATAGTGATGGGACAGGAGTCCGTTTCCCCGACAATCAAGTGTGCTCCCACCTTCATCCTTCGTATTGTTATTGATTTAACAATTGATAACAATGTCCCATAATTTCTTTTACAAAAACAACAAAAAATAACTAATAAATTAATTTAGACTAGATCTGTTAGAATTTGTGATTTTGTGCGGAGTAAAGTCCTCAATGATTGCTGAAGAGCAGGACTAGACTATTGTGAGCCTTTCTGTGTGACACAACAGCATAGAGAAAAGCTGACGAGGCACTAAACATTCATAATGAATGGGGTCATGACATGGTGACAAGGCACACCTTGCTCATTCATTTAATTCATCTTTGGAAAATCTTTGTTTTATGTTTGGGTAAAGCCATTGCAAAATGTGTTTGGAAAACTTCACATCAGAAAAACATAATAATAGACACCACCATGCAAAGGTTTGGGGTCACTTAGTAATGTCCCTGTTTTCCATGAGAGCTTGAGTTTGAACAGGAAATATAGCAAAGTGTAAAGGAAATATAGCTATTGACAAGATTAGAAATTATGATTTTTAATTGAAATAATAATTGTGTCACTCAAAGTTTGTTTTGTCAAAGAATCCTCAATTTGCAGCAATTACAGCCTTGCAGACCTTTAGCAATCTAGTTATAAATTTGTTGAGGTAATCTGAAGAGATTTCACCCCATGCTTCCAGAATCACCTCCCTCTAGTTGGATTGGCTTGATGAGCATGACATAGGGTAGGGGCATCACTAGAAATTAATAGACAGGGGGCTAAGCCTTGGTTTGGGGGGTCTGGGCATACACCACCAAACATATTTTCCTCATGTATTTTGAATGTGTAAAATCTATCAAAATATAGTAATTTTTGGTCAGGGTTGGCTAAAAAAACACCTGTCTCATAGGTTGTGTTAGACACTGATCTAATGAGTTAAATTCTATCCAAGTAAAAAAGTCCACTCCATTCATTTTGGATTTTTTTTTTTTTTTTTAAAGCAACAATTAATAACCGGATCTCCCTTCCTCTGAACAGAAAATGTTGAAATATATTAATTTCAAAACCAAACAAACATAAATGTGTGAAACTTGCACAGTTTTGCTACTGTGTTCTGTTGAAATTGAATATTTATACTTAACTAATCTCATAGAACCCCTTATTATCAGAATATCCAGCAGCATTTTTGAAAAACTTGTACTGAGTAATAATTTGACCAGGTCATCAATGAAATGTTTACTAGAAAGTTGTTGCTAGCTTTCTTGCCTTCTGGTGAAGAAAAAATGACTTATCAATTTGATATTACATGACATCTGGTCTGTTGTGCAAGTAGAATTTCACGGATGGCAACTTGTCAAAAACATGTTCCTTACATGACATTTTTTTAATCTAAAATAAAAATTACCTCCAAACATTTCTATAAAAAAATGGTAGTGGCCTAGCTTAAAGGGTATATTGATTTGCATAACCAGTGCTTTCCAGTGCTATTATATTTTCAACTTAAGAGGATTTACTTCTCCGACCACTAGAAATGTTAGCTACTATTTACAGAAGACAGCTCACTTCAAATGAGCAAGTTACTTTCAAAGTATCATACTCTACCCAACATGCTTCCAAATGAACATGATTTTATAAAATGTTTGTACAATTTGTAAGAAGTTTATGATGCGAGGGAACCTGTGACAAAAAAGTAATCACTGAGAAAATATATTGACTGATATACTGATTTATTTAGAGGGGGCTAATTAATAATTTAGGGGGGATAAAGCCCCACAAAAATAGGCCTAGTTACATCCCTGCCATGCCATCAAAGCTCCCCCAATAGCTCAATGAGGCTCATCTATGGTGACGCTGCTGGACACTCTTATAGACAGAATACCAGCTGACTGCTTTTTCCCTCATAGTTGCATTGTTTGGAGCTGTGCTTTGGACCATTGTCCTGTTTTACGAGGAAAGTGTCTCCAATCAAGTGCCGTCCACAGAGTATGACATGGTTTTGCAAAATGGAGTGTTAGTCTTCCTTCTTCAAAATCCCTATTACCCTGTACATCCCCCACTTTAACACCACCAAAGCAATCCCAGACCATCACTTTGCCTGACAGATGGTGTCAAGCACTCCTCCAGTATCTTTTTATCTGGACTGCCTCTTACGATTGTTCATCTTTGTGATCCAAACACCTAATCCTTGATCTTAGACATTACCTTGGTTTTTGAAAGAAAAACATTTTTTGGCCATTAAAATAACGTAAAATGGATGAGAAAAATGCAGTGTAGACATTGATGAATTTGTAAATGTGTCAAGGATGGGTGTATTCGTGGAGAGGACAAACCAGACACAGGCAAAGGGTGGCAGTCGATGCTAATCTTTATTTTTTAAAGAAAGAACGAACACTTTAAATAAACTAAAAAGAAGCAAAAAATGTAAATGCAACTGGAACTCACCTCTGACATCGAAACAAACTTACATGGAAAAATTACCGACAAATGAGTGGAGCAGAGGAGAAACATTTAAACACATACTGATGATTTAATTGGGTCCTGGTGTGAGTGACAATTGGAGACAAGACAAATGAAGGAGACCGGGGTGAGTTCATGAACCATGGGAAACCGGGGAAAAGTGGGAGATGACGAAGCTGTCTGTCACCTCACCATCACAGTACCCCCCCAAAGCCCCGGCTTCCAGACGGAACAGGAACACCACCCCAGGGGAGGGCGGGCGAAAAACCAGACCCCCACCAAAACACGCCGGACACAGGCAGGGGAAGCGGGGCTGGCAAAACAGTCAGTGGAGGTGGGACCCCCGGGTACAGGCTCGGGAGGCAGGTGCGACAGTGGAGCGGCCGGGACGGGACGGGGCGGCGGAACAGCCAGGACGGGCCGGGGTGGCGGAGAGGCTGGGACGGGCCGGGGCAGCGGAGCTGCTGGGACAGGAGACTCCGGGGCTGGAAAAGGCGGCGGAGCGGCCCGGACGAGCTGGTACAGGAGACTCCAGGGCCGGAGAGGGCGCCGCAGCGGCCGGGACAGAGGGCGCCGCGGACTCAGGTGGCGCCGCGGACTCTGGCGGCGGCTCCTGGGCAGGAGAGGGCACTGCGGAATAAGGAGGCGGCTCCGGGGCAGGAGAGGGTGGCCAGTCCTCGGTGGGTGGCGGCTGCGGTGGCTAGTCCTCGGCGGGTGGCGGCTGCGGTGGCTAGTCCTCGGCGGGTGGCGGCTGCGGTGGCTAGTCCTCGGCGGGTGGCGGCTGCGGTGGCTAGTCCTCGGTGGGTGGCGGCTGCGGTGGCTAGTCCTCGGCGGGTGGCGGCTGCGGTGGCTAGTCCTCGGTGGGTGGCGGCTGCGGTGGCTAGTCCTCGGCGGGTGGCGGCTGCGG
>JACXGJ010004023.1:0-48843 GCA_016801105.1 Esox niger
TATATATATATATATATATATATATATATATATATATATATATATATATATATATATATATATATATATATATATATATATATATATATATATATATATATATATATATATAAGAAATAATGAACAGGCCAATGTTATTGTGAAAGTTCACAAACACTGTTTGGCTAATGGCTGCTCTTCCAGTCTCTTTAAATCTGATTGACGGACAGGTGCTTTTGAAAGAAGAAAAAAGTATTGTTAAATTGTTTAATAGGTCAAAGGAATCTTTGGATCTAGATTATGTATGGCGTCATGTTTTGGATTAGCTATTGTGGCATTTGTTTTACATATAAAAATAATCACGCTCGTGGTGGTTAGATATGGATGTCCTTTGTAATGAGGTGATTGATGTAGCACTACTGATGCTGCATTTAGTTTTAAAGGGGCTACAGTACTGATTCGGCACAATGAAACCCATTCTTGTTTCAATGTAACTGATGACATTCAAGGCTTCAGGTGTCACACAAACATTTGACCGCTTGTTGGATAAAAGTGGAGGATATTGACCCTAGGAAACAAAAAAGCAATCCCAATCCCAAACTTTTCCCTAACATGGTAATAAAATGTTTTAGCTCTAATTCACATTTGCCTGACTGTATGTTTGCATGTCTGCATACTTAAAAGGGTAATCGAAATAATAGAAATCCATTAAATTTGCTTAAAGCCAGTGTTAAATTTGTCGGTGAATGTGGGCCGTGCACTGGGGGTAACCTTTGTTTAGGGACCGGTGTGATTCTGATGTTCCTTCAATCACTTTTTTATAGTTTAAAACATGATCTTGACCCCTCAGATGGTATTTCCACATGATTCATATGTCGATCCTTGTATTAAAGCTGGACTAGGTAACTTTCCGAAAATAATTCAAATGTGAGAAACCAAAATTCTTCCCTCTACTCCCCCTCTCACCCATACCCTGAGTTTTACAGCTGTGTGTCTCTTTCTTAATCACATGCATGCAGGTGATCTCATGCAATTTTTATACACAGCGAACCAAAAATTAATTACATCGAACCATCTTAATGTAATAGCACCAACACTGGTAAGAATTGTTAGTCATCTAGTTGAGATTCCTTAGACAAATGGGTTAATTGGGTTAATTTAGACTAACCAGTTTGATAAACAATTTGTTTAATAATGTGAATGAATCAATTTACCTATTAAGAAGAAAATGTGCTAAATCATAGTTGGACATCACTTTCAATGTCATTAGTTCTTTCCCATCTTGGAAATGATGCTGAACAAATGTTCTTGTTTTACCCCTTGCTTTATGCAGTGTTTTTTTTTTGTGAAAAGCGCTACTCCGAAATCTTTCTCCACTGCTAGCGGTGTGCCAACTCTAGCTGGTCGACGGTAGACTTTCTACCGGTAGACGTCTACATCTCTGGAACCGCTGGCCTATTACCATCAAAGTTGGAATCGAGCATCTATGTGCATGTTTTTCGATGCTGTACTTTACGAATTAGGTGCCCTCTACCACCATCCCCCATGGAATCTTTCTAGACTTTACCACCTGCAATGATTTAAATTTTTGACTGAATAGATGGAACTTTTCTAATTTTGAATGGAAAAATGTAATAGGGCTTCACAGCTTTGCTTGAAAACAAGTGTGATCATTCACAACTTGTTTTTCAGTTATGTCTGTTATTTTTTGTGACATACAGTATCTGCAAATATTCTCATCCCTGGCCTGCACCTCTGCTTCTTCCAACTTCCAAATTTTTCATGGCACAAAAACCTCACTGAAATTGGTGAACGTTCTTTGGTTTCATTAATCATTATGCTGTCTAGTGGCTGTGCTAGCATTAGCTTAGGAATCGAGTGACGCTTCTTAATAAACCTGAATATGACTGCTCGAGCATATGCTGGATGGAATTATTGTTCGTCAGTATGCTGACCCTCAGGTTTCGGATTTCCTTTCTTTAATTTCTGTCTTGCCTAGTGCCCATGTCAAAAAACTTAAACATGGACTTTTTAACTTGAACTCTTAGTGCAGTGTAAGCTATTTTACAACTAAATGATTATTTCACAAGGCGAAGTTGGCTTTGTATTGATCCCCTGCTGATTTTGTACATTTGCCCACTGACAAATAAATGATGAGTCTGTAATTTTAATAATAACAACACAACAATCTAGAAAAACACATGTTAGAAATTGATTTGCATTTTAATGAGGGAAATAAGTATTTGAGACCCTCTCAATCAGAAAGATTTCAGGCTCCCAGGTGTCTTTTATACAGGTAATGAACTGAGATTAGGAGCACACTCTTAAAGGGAGTGCTCCTAATCTCAGTTTGTTATCTGTATAAAACACCTGTCCACAATAGCAATCAATCAGCTTGTGGAGTTGCAGTGATCATGAGAAATGTGACAAATCAGCCCAGAACTACATGGGAGGGTCTGGTCAATGGTCTTAAAGCAGCTGGGACCATAGTCAGCAATAAAACAATTGGTAACAACACAACATTGTGAAGGACTGAAATCCTGCAGCGCCTGCAAGGGCAGGACAACTTCAGCGCATCATAGAGACAATGGACAGGGCCATGTACCATGAAATCTTGGGTGAGAACCTCCTTCCCTCAGCCAGGGCACTGAAAATGGGTCGTGGATGGGTATTTTAGCATGACAATGACCCAAAACATATGGCCAAGGCAACAAAGGCGTGGCTCAAGAAGAAGCACATTAAGGTTCTGGAGTAGCCTGTAGTAGCCTAGCCTGTCTCCAGACCTTAATCCCACAGAAAATCTGTGGAGGGAGCTGAAGGTTTAAATTGCCAAACATCAGCCTCAAAATCTTGATGACTTGGAGAAGATCTGCAAAAAGAAGTGGGACATAATCCCTTTTGAGATGTGCAACCTGGTGCCCAACTAAAAGAAACATCTGACCTGTGATTGCCAACAAGGGTTTTGCCACCAAGTACTAAGTCATGTTTTGCAGAGGGGTCTAATTCTTGTTTCCCTCATTAATATGCAAATTAATTTATAAAATTTTGGGCATGCGTTTCTCTGGATTTTTGGTTGTTATTCTGTCTCTCATTGTTCAAATAAACCTACCATTACATTTATAGACTGATAATTTCTTTGTCAGTGGGCAAATGTACAAAATCGGGAGGGGATCAAATACTTTTTCCCCTCACTGTATGTTTTTTTAAATACCTAGCCACCAAAGTAAAGGTGCTTAACCTGCCTGACGTTGTCTGGTGTGGTATGTGTATTTGCTGACTTCTCTTTCCAATTTCACATGATGTTGATAACTGTTTTTAACTACAGAATGCAGTCAAATGACAGGATATATTGTCATGAAATTATGTATATACTACAAATGTGTGGTTTTGTGTTGGTTACCCAGTCTGTTGCTCTCGCTCCCTCTTTGACATGCAGAACATGAATCTCTTCCTCTGTTGATTAGAAATCGTAATCGAGTGCATGCATTTTTTTAAAGTTAACCTGTCTAATCTGTTACCTGTAACAGGTCAACCTACTAGTCCAGGAACCCATGTAATCTTTATTAAGATGGCCTAACATAATGTCTTGCCAGCAAATCATTCTTGGTAAAGGACATTGTGATATCCTACAACCTAGATTTTGTTTCTGACTAAAACCTGGTAACAGACAATTGTAGTGCTACTGTTCCTAAAGTGATAGGACCCTAAAAATTTGGTTATACAGTCCCCTCCAAAAGTATTGGAATGAATTGTTTTTATGGTCACTGAAGACATTTGGGTTTAAGTTCAAAATATGAGTATGAGACAAGAATTCAGAATTTCCTGGTATTCACATCTAGATGTGTTAAATAACTATCACCGTTTGTATTACAGCATTATTTTAACAAGTAATCTTAAAGTAAATAACATTTAATATTTGATGGCGTAACCCTTGCTTGCAATAACTGGCTCAAACCTGCGATCCATCGACATCACCAAACTGTTTGATTCTTCATTTGTGATGCTATTCCAGGCTTTTACTGCAGCTTCTTTCAGTTCTTGTTTGTTTCAGGGTGTTTCTCCTTTCAGTAACCTCTTAAGGTGAAATGCATGCTCTATTGGGTTAAGGTCTGGTGATTGACTTGGCCAGTTGAAAAATTCCCTCTTTTCCCTGCTGAGAATGTCCTTTGTTTTGTTGGCAGTGTGCTTTGGGTCATTTTCCTGCTGAGTGATAAACTTCCTCCCGATTTAGTTTCAATTCATTTCTCCGTAAATTGGCAGACAAAATGTTTCTGTACACTTCTGAATTCATTCTGCTGCTACCATCATCAGTTACATCATCAATCAATATTAATGAGCCTGTTCCTAATCTGAGCCTGTTCCTTAATGAGCCTGTTCCTAGTCTGGCTATAGCATGCGGAGTTTCCCAGGGATCAGTTCTCAGACCGCTTCTATTAAATCTCTATTTGCTACCTCTGAGAGTGTCTACAGAACAACAACATTAGATACCATAGCTATGCCGATGAGACTCATATATGGCTCTCGACCGTATGACAATAGCTCAATAGCCTCACTGTGTCACTGTATAGAGCACAAATACCTGTATGAACCAAAATGCTCTACAATTTAACCAAGATAAAACAGAGATTATTGTGTTTGGCAACAAAAGAGAACTTGCGTTCGTAAAGTGCTATATTCTCAGGTGGTAAAAATCACGGGCCAAGTGCGTAATCTTGGGATATGTTATTCAAGCTGTCACCAAATAAGCATTCTATTCTCTTAATAATATAGCCAGAATCAAGATCTTTGTGTCCCAAAATGTCCAAGAGATGCTGATCCATGCTTTTATCTGTAGTAGATTTGACTATTGTAATTACCTATTAACTGCACTCCCCAAAAAGACTGAAATAGCTGTAGCTCATTCAGAATGGCTCTACTAGAATGCGGGTTTAGGCCCAAAACACATTTCTGATATGTTTGAAACGTATAAACCGAGCAGCGCTCTTTGATCTATGAACTCAGGTCTGCTAGTATTGCCCAGCGTCCAAACTATACATGACAAAGCTGCGTTTATCTCTTATGCTGCACACAACTGCAATATCCTACCAGGAGATCTAAGATGTGCCCTAAACGTATACATTTTTATATATGGGTAAGAAACACTTCTCTTTTCATACCCTTATGACTGAGTACTGAAACTTAACCACACTGTTTAGCCTTACAGCTTTTATAGCTTCCTCGTTGACTCTATTGTAGAATCTACAAGTTGTCTTTATTTTGTTTTCATTCTACATATATTTTCTTATTCTACGTTTATTATTAGGATGTTTTATTGTTATTTATTGTATTTTTGTTCTAGTATTTGTTTTTATTCTATTGTATTTGTATTTTTCTCTTTCTTTGTAAAGTACAATGAAGCAATTAAATGTATGAATTTTGCTATATGAATAAACATGCTTGCTATCCCTGTAACAAATCTGTTTACCTTTAAAATCCCCAAAAGTACTTATAACTATTCATCCCTTTATGGGTTATTAAACAGACCAGATGCTGTTGTAGATCAAAATACATTCATTGTGTTGATACCAGTTTAATCACTTTTGATGCCAGGTATTGTGTGACTATCTCCAGATCCTGGGAAAGTCTTATGTAAGTGACTGAATGTCACTTACGGAGTCAGTGCCTGATTACCCATTGTTATCTAGTGTTAGTGTTGGCCATTCAAGGCTTCATTACTGTTGTAGCAGCAGGATATTATGCTAGCAGCGCTAGCAAATCAGATTTTCATTTTCAAAATAAAAGCCATCATTGAAAGATATAAGGCAAATAAAGTTGACAAAGAAATTCAGGGAAACGCATGTCAGAAATGTTATAAATGGCAATGCCATCGATAGACACTCTTAAAGGAGTAAGTAGAGACTAAATTCTCTTGGCATAATTAGCAGTTTATTTGCAAATAGAGAGACGCGTCCAAAGCTTACAGAATAACCATTCGAGGGGCCTCTGAAGAATATACATCAACAGTCAGTATTTATTACAGTTAATTGGGGTGTGGTAAGATGCTGCCCAGCTGTCCTATGTCACACTGGTTTTACCCAAAGGGCAGGCTGTCCTCCCCCACATGGGTAACCTTTTCAACTCTTGAAGAGGACTTGCAGCATCTGGACAAACAATAGATGCCCTGTTGGGTAATACTGATGGGCAGATTAATGAGTAACCCTATAATCTGGCAATACCAGTCAATGATGCCCCCTAGGCAAATACCAGATCCCCTCCTACATTTCCTAAGGAACAAAAGCCAGATACCCTTATTCAGAGTACCTAATGATCCTCTGACATTATACGGGCATGTGTCACAATCAAAAACCAGTGTTACATACAAGGCAATAGGTAAGCAAACATCTCCAATGTACATTAGTTAAGAAATTGCCACAACACTGGCTATGCCACTCCAGGACCTTAATGTGCTTCTTCTTGAGCGACTCCTTGGTTGCCTTGGCCATGTCTTTTAGGTCATTGTCATGCTGGAATACCCATCCACGACCCATTTTCATTGCCCTAGCTGAGGGAAGGAGGTTCTCACCCTAGATTTGACAGTACATGGGGTCCATTGTCCCTTTGATGTGGTGAAGTTGTCCTGACCCCTTAGCAGAAAAAGCTCCCCAAAGCACAATGTTTCCACCTCTATGTTTGACAGTGGGGATGGTGTTCTTGGGGTCATAGGCCGCATTCCTCCTCCTCAAAACACGGCGAGTTGAGTTGATGCTAAAGAGCCCGATTTTGGTCTCATCTGACCGCAACACTTTCACCCACTTCTCCCTTTAAGTGTGTGCTCCTAATCTCAGCTTGTTACCTTTATAAAAGACACCTGGGAGCCAGAAATCTTTCTGATTGAGGGGTTCAATACTTATTTCCGTCATTAAAATACAAATCAATTAATAACATTTTGACATGTTTTTCTTGATTTTTGTTGTTGTTCTGTCTCTCACTGTTCAAATAAACCTACCATTAATATTATAGTCTGATCATATCTTAGTCAGTGGGCAAATGTACAACATCACCAGGGGATAACATTTTTGGGAATATATTTGGGAGACTGAATGAACCAACTTAAGCTTGCCAGGCAAAAACAAAACATAACACAATTGAGTGACTTAAGTTGGTTCACAATTTGTAATTGGAGTGTCCTTCGAAAGCAAAATATGTCCCATTCCCTTGGCTATGCAAGTTTGTCACAGACAAAAGCAGCAGTTATTGTCCTACACAAGTGATGACCCCACTCACCCCCAATGCTTGGAAGAGCACTTTGGGACCTACTCAGATTTGGACATGACAAAGTTTAGCTGGATGCAAAATTAATTGACAGTGATCCTGGTTCAATTGACATGGCTGCAAGTGAAATTGTATAACTGATGGGGCTGTCATGTGACCGAATGCTATTAAAACTCCTCCGAGCATTAAAACTCATGGTACCGTTTGCTAGCCCCTATCTTGGTGAAGCAGAATTCAGTGCTCTTATCTGCATTAAAAGCAAATATCAATCTAGGTTGGATGTGAGAGCAGAGATGAGGTACGCACTATCAACCACGCTCCCTGACTTTGAGAAACATGCATCAAGCACCCCAATCTCATTAGTGCTGGTGAGACAATCAGATATTGATTCATAGAAATTTGCAAGTATGTGACATTGAAATAAATACACAATAGTACATTCTGTGCAAATGGTTTACAATTGACTCTCACTTGTTTAAAAGTCAAATGTTTTGTTGTTTTATCTTTGTATTCATTTTTATAATTAGAAACGGAAAAAAATAAGTAACGAAAATAAGTAACGAAAGTATGTGATTATGTTGTAACACTGCTAAATTACAACATTTGGAAGTTAGGGCAGTATAAATGTCTTGGAGACCAGTAAGCTTCCAACCCACTGGTGCTGCTGGTCCCTGTAGTCCCTCATTCAACATGCTGTATTTGCCCTTGGGCAAATAAGAATACTAGGATAAGCATTTCCAAATGCGCAATATGGATGTGACCCCCCCCCCCCCATGAGACTTGCCAGATTGCCAGATTTTCATATATATATATATTCTTTGTGGTTGCTAAAACTAAAATAATTCAGCTCTGACCAGCCATGGCACTGGAGGACTGGCCATTTGTAACTCCCTCCACGGGACACCCTTGGCTTATCTGCTAGCAGGGTTCAAACCCTAATCGCAGTGAAGCAGCTGGATGTGTGTAGTGACTCAAACACTGTTCAATTTCATGGCTGTCCCTGTTTTTGTCCCTACACCCTTTAGTAGACTCGGCCAACCCGCTAGCTTATTTATTTTTGTTTAACAGTGCAGTGTTATAATTCTGTTGATGAATGGACCTGCACACAGTTTCTGGGTGGGAAGAACACATGCACATCCCTCTTTTGTTGGTAGATCAGAACTGGTTTTACCAAACCTAGATTTACTCCAAAGTGACAATGCAAGCTTCACATGGTCTTAATGTTTGCCCTTGTATAGGAAGATGGGCAGGCAAGTTTATCTGGCAGTGATAAGGCAGCTGAAGAGGAAGGGGAAGACCTAGCAGATGAGGAGGAGTATGACGATGAAGAGGAAGAGGATGATGATGATCGTCCCAGAAAGAAACCGAGACATGGAGGTTTTATCTTGGATGAAGCCGGTAAGACAAAGCTTCACTAGAGGAGCAGGCCGTATTTTTAATATAATTAAGCTCAACAAACTCTCCATTTTCCTTATAAATTTGGTTAGATGTTGATGATGAAGATGAAGATGAAGAAGAACCATGGGAAGACGGCGCTGAAGATATTTTGGAGAAAGGTGAGTTCACGTGCTATCATGTTTAAGGAGATCTACCCTTTGAGTGGGAATTCTTTAGGAACAGTGTCGGGCACTTAAAGTTCATGCAAATATCTTCTATATCTGGTGATTTAGATGGTTTAGACATGATGGATTTATCAGTTGAATTGTGCATATAGGGAACAGATTTAAAAGCAATACCAACCAATATAATGTGCAAATGTTGACAGTTCTTCCTGTGCTAATCATTTTTTTCCTTGTGCATGCCTCCCTCAGTTAACGGTAAATCAATTCCAGATTTTCTGTTTTCCTTGTATTTAATTCAGTGGATTAGTTATCACATTCAACAAGTCATTCTATTTTAACTCCACCCCCATTTCTGCACTACTGACCATCTTATTCAAGGAAGCACAGATGGCAAATACATTATTGGGATCTCTTTAGCCCCATCAAGATCTGGGCTTAGCCTGTCAAATTCTGGAACAGAGCAGCTAAAAATTGTTTGGGCATATCTTAACATTCAGCAAAAAGCAAACACGCCAATCCTAACATGTATTTTGTGGCAGATGTTCCAACACCTCTAGAACCAACTCAGCCAAAAGCTGATGTGCGCTTGATATGATCAGCGCCAGAGTGGAGGGTATTTGACGATATTTCTAGTTTAGAGATGTTATTGACTTGATTCTTGATTTAATGCTTGATTCAGTTGATCAGTGTTTTTCGTCAGCGGTGAAACGATGGTCCAGCAACCACCATGTGCCAATAAGACCATGCCTCGTGTGCATTTACTACTGCAGTATAGGTTTGAATTTGGCCTACTTCTCTGTCAGCTAATTCCCTTTCCCGGTTGTGTGATGCATAAAACAGCTGAAGTATGAAATTAATGTACATATTTTTCATCTGAAAATGATCTTTCATCTGCCATGAGAAACCGCTGCTGTGTGTTATTCACTAAATTAGTCATGTTTTGTTTATATGTTATGCTGCTCTAAATTGACATAGGCCTAGGGAAAAATGCGCTTAGGTCATTCATGTGGTCCATGACATTGAACGAAATTCCCAACCAATGCACTCCAAACATCCTCCCAACTTGCTTCAATTCTAAAGGGCATATAATTATCAGTACCTCTGACTTAAAGTCAAAATGTGGCTCAGTGCAAAATTCTCCGGATTTCCAAAGGTGACACCACACTAAAGTAGTGCGACTAGGATCTTGAATAATGACACCTACCTGAATTTGAAGTAGTATTTTATTTTATTGCGTTTGACAGCAGTGATCTAGTTCATAGTCGGAAGAAAACAGTAGAAAAGTAGAAACGGTATGTTAGTTTGAGCGGCATCAGTGACGTGTCCAAGCAATTCTTGGACCGTGTAACTGCCTAGAAAGAACCAAATGTGGCCATTTGCCTGAAACTGCTACCTATTAAAAGAAAGCTAATATGTGTGATTTAGCTAATTGATTTTATTTGCGCTTTTTGTGGCACATCAATCAGCCATGTCTGAACTTCACAAGCATTCGCATTTCTGTCATACGTTTGCCATTCAGTGTAATTTTCATTTTCAACCATCATTAATGTGTTTAATGTGTTTCTCCCTTTTCCCTTTTCTTTGTCATTTGTTGCTACATGTGCCCTTGCCACTATTTGCTGTGTGCACATGACAATGTCATTTGGCTCTTAATGTGCACTGCTCCCTCTACCCGAACCTCCCCTGACGAGCAGAGGAGGCTGAGGGTAAGTGATTTCAGTTGTTTTACAGATTTAAAATGACCCACCTTCCTTCGCTTTGGGGTTAATAAACATACTACTAGAACACCCTCATTTTTTCCAGTTTATACAGTTTAGATTTTTCAGCAGTTCAAGTCCAGTAAATAACCTGAAATGGTACATGGGTAAGTTCATTACAAACAAACGAATGCCCACCGGAGGGTTATTATAAAGGCATTTTTCTGAGACCAAGTAATGGCTTAACAACTAACAGATGTTGAATGTTGATGCTAACAATTCCCCACTTTTGATTTTATATAAATCCCTCTGTATAAGTGTTGGAACAGACTGTTACTACACCCTCTTAAGCATTATGTGGACAGTATTGTACTCCAGGAAGTAGTATATTGCTTTCATAATGGCAAGAGAAAGGCAATTAACAAAGGAAGACAAACAGACCATTAGAACCCTTATGTGTAGGTCTTTCCTTTAGAGAAATTGCAATGAAAACCATGATTACAACTTCAAACACAGCTAAAACTAGTCAAAATAAGCAAGTGTCAGTTTCAACTGAGAAGAGAAGATTTCTAACTGCAGGTTTGAAAGCTCGAATGGCAGTAAAAAAGCCATTGCTAAGATTGCAGAATAAGATAGAGGCTTGCTGGGGCCATGAAGTACCCCCAGTGGACTACTTAAGATTGGAAGAATGTCTTGTAGGCCAATTAATGTAAAATATTTGGTTAATCACACAGGGTTTTTGTACACTGTCTAGTAGGTGAATGGATGGTTCCTAAGTGTTTCACTAACTGTCAAACATTGAGGAGGTAGCGTGATGGTCTGGGGCACTGTTACTGGATCTTGAGTTGGCAACTTGAGTGGCACCTTGAACCAAAACTGCTACCACAGCATTTTGCATCTCTATTCCATACCCTCTGGTGTTTGACTAGTTGGTCAGGGGTTCATTCTACAGCAAGATGATGACCCTAAACATACTTCCTGGCTATGTGAGAACTACTTTAGAAGAACAAAGCAGGACTGTAAGCTTCAAGTCCTAGAATGGCCAGCACTGTGGCCAGTCTTAAACCCCACTGAGCTGGTTTGGGATCATCTGGGTAGAAGGTTGAATGCAAAGCAACCTGCAAGTGCAACACTTTTGTGGGAAACTCTTAAACAGTATTATGAACTCTGTAAACAATATTTGATTTCCATTGTTGAAAAAATTTTAAGCAAAACGATTCCATGATTTATTTTTGCCCTCCCCATATGTTTTTTGTTCTAATCTTTAATTTCAGAGTACATTATAATGTTAAATTGTGTATATTTCAGTTGAAACTAGAGAATTGTAGGTGTTCTAAAACATATATACATATTTTCTAATTTTAGGTTGTTGTTCTGACTGAATTTGTTTTTCTCTTCAGTTTCCAACATTGACCATGTGGTCCTGGATGAGGACAACTCTGGCTCCCGCAGGCTTCAGAATCTCTGGAGGTACTTTTGTCATTATCAGGCTACACAATTATCTGCATTTAATTTGTTACCCATTTGAAATGGTGGTCTTGACACTGTTTTGATTTTTCAGAGATTCCAGAGAGGAGGCCTTGGGTGAATATTACATGAGGAAGTATGCTAAGCAGTCAGGAAATGAGTGAGTATTTTCAGAGTTCAAATCTGTCAAACTTGATGCAAATGTGTTGGTTTACTTTGCTCTTGAGTGGTGGTAATTCTGTGTCGACTCCCGCTGTAGTTTTCCTGGTGGTTCTGAAGAACTTTCTGATGACATCACACAACAGCAGCTTCTCCCAGGTGTTAAGTAAGTTTCAAGGCCTACTCTAAAATGTTGGGTTTTTTGTGTGCAACAATTCAATCTTAATCACATGATTATCCACAAATAAGATTCATATATTTTTTTTTTAAAGGGATCCTAATCTTTGGACTGTGAAGTGTAAGGTATGAAGCTCTAGTTTTGTGAACATCCTAAAGAGAAGCGTGCAATGTGTGTAGATATACTTTTTAAAATGGCAAACATTTTAACTTTTAGGATTTAAAATCTAACAATTATTGGTTTATTTCAGGAGGTGAATATTTACTGGTTTGTTGTGCAAACAAATGCACCCCAATTCAGGTGGCATCTAAAAAACATTTGTCATTACAGATTGGCGAAGAGAGAGCAACTGCCATTGCCTTGATGAGGAAATTCATTGCCTATCAATTCACAGACACGGTATGTCCCCCTCAGGTTCTGCTTGTAAATGTCCCTAGTATCAATGAATTTGTGCATTGATCTTTATTCTATTTCTTATTGAATAAAACAAAACTAAATACAGCTTTAGCTTTGGTTTAACCTTTATTTTCTGTACGCCATCTCCAAACAGCCACTCCAAATCAAGTCTGTTGTGGCTCCTGAACATGTCAAAGGTTACATCTATGTGGAGTCGTACAAACAGACTCATGTCAAGGCTGCCATCGAGGGAGTGGGCAACCTAAGGATGGGCTTCTGGAATCAGCAGATGGTTCCTATCAAGGAGATGACAGACGTCCTCAAGGTGGTCAAAGAGGTGACCAACCTCAAGCCCAAGTCATGGGTCCGACTCAAGAGAGGCCTCTATAAAGATGACATCGCCCAGGTGTGCTTGAAATGCATTGTGAATCTCAATACTTGTAAAGACTGACGAATATTCCTTTTGAATTCAGAGTTAGATTTCTACATGTTTTTTTAATATTTATTTTCCTCCCATAGGTGGACTACGTGGAGCCCAGTCAGAACACAATATCACTGAAGATGATCCCTAGGATAGATTTAGACAGAATCAAGGCTCGGATGAGCATGGTAGGAAACATCAAGACTCCATTGTTGGCAGCTGTCTGCTCACCATCTTCTAAAATGGTATCCCCTGACTCTTCTTGTCTGTCCCACAGAAAGACTGGTTTGCAAAGCGCAAGAAGTTCAAGAGACCAGCCCAGAGGCTCTTTGATGCAGAAAAGATCAGGTACAAATAAACATGTCCCAAAGGACACAGTGTAATTATGGGATGATGTTGTCCTGAATGGTTAAGATCACTGCCTTGGGTATACGTTATGGTTTTGTTTCAGGTCTCTTGGTGGGGATGTTAGCCACGATGGAGACTTCATGATATTTGAAGCTAATCGCTACAGTCGCAAAGGCTTCCTTTTCAAGAGCTTTGCCATGTCTGCTGTGGTAAGAAGTCCATATCTCATCAATACCACTTATTTTTGTTCACAGCCCTATTAGGTCAACAGGAGCCAAAATGTGTGTGACCCACACCCGTTGACACAGCATCTTTGTCATCTTGTGTAGATCACTGAAGGAGTTAAGCCCACGCTGTCAGAGCTGGAGAAATTTGAGGACCAGCCAGAAGGCATTGATCTAGAGGTGGTTACTGAAACTGCAGGTAACTGGCACTTCCATGGCATTTTAGTGTGTACAATGTTTACTGGATGCTGTGTATTTCAATCAATCAATCAAATGTGTTTATAAACCCTTTTTATATTAGCAGTTGTGCCTTTATAAAACACCTAGCCTGAAATCCCAAGGAGCAAGCAACAACAGTGTTTCTTGCTCCTGTGGCTAAAAAGCAGAGTGGCTAGGAAAAACTCAGTAAAGTTTGGGGGGTGACTCTATTTGCGTGTGCGGTAGGGGTGAAATGGTTCACAAACTCACGGTTCGGTTCAGTACCCTACAGTGGTGTCTCAAAAAACAGCTGCCTGCCTAATAACATGAAATAAAATTGTAATTTAAAACAGAACTTCAAAAAGAGTACATAGATCAAACCATATATCAAATACAGTCACATGCCTTAAGCAAAACAGGACCACTTGAAACTCGTTACTTCCAAAAAAAAGTTTGTACCTAAGAATTTTTTCTCTATTCTCCATTTATAACAGTAAATTAAAGAGTATTCATGTAACTTGTATTGCCTCGTAAGTTTACTCGTAGGTTTTATCCAACCACTCATTGGCAATCTCTATAGTTTACAGGGAAAACTAAATGTTCCCAGACAGCAGACCTGAATGATACTGGGGTGTCCTAGTTCTGGCTCACCAGTGCTTGCCATGTTGCTCCTTTACATTTTAGCTAACCGCTAATTCCTTCATAAGCTATTTGCCGCTATGACAGTCTCAGCTCTGTTCTCACTGGATATTATTGCATAAAAAATTGGTTCATGCAGTAGTTTTTACAGTGAAATATTATGTATATAATATGTGGACCCTGTTCTGAACGGTTCAGTATGAATATACATACCGTTTCACCCCTAGTGTGCTGGTGTTTGTATCTGTACACTTTTTAACCCATCATATTTGGGGCAAACATGACAGTAACATGACTAACAAATGCCATATTTGTTAGATGTTGTGGAGACTTAGGACAGAGGTACTTTGGGAAATGTTTGCTGAACATCATCAAAGATGTTGGAAGAATTAAAAACTGGTTCCTTTCTAATGAAAGGATCAAGCTTCCCGTGGACTGTACCACTGCTGTCTGTCAGGAAAGAAGCTAAACAAATCGAACAAGTAATATGGAAGCAATGTTTGCCATTTTTAACATTTAGGATTTTAAATCGAACTGTGAAACCACCAATTATTGGTTTATTTCAGGAGGTGTATATTTACAGTTTTGTTGTGCAAACAAATGCGCCCCAATTCAGGTGGCATTATATTGGCAACTTGCTAAATTAACCTTGATTGAACCTTTAGAAACCCAAACATAACAAATGTTCTGTTATTCTAGGTAAGGAGCGTGAGCACAACCTCCAAGCTGGGGACAATGTGGAGGTGTGTGAAGGCGAGCTAATCAACTTGCAGGGAAAGATCCTGAGTGTTGATGGCAACAAGATCACCATCATGCCAAAACACGAGGACCTTAAGGTAATATCGAGCTTTAAATATACCAACGCCACATTTTTCCTGCAAGACAATTCTGTGTAAAACATTTTAAATTTGTAATTGTTAAAACATTTTAAATTTGTTCTATACTAGTTACATGACTTAATTTAAATGCGATAAGAACTTTTAGGAAACTATTTCTAACTAGGCCTAGTAATTATTAGGATTTTGGAGCAGGGTTAATTTGGTAAATGTGTTACATTTCACTACCAAATGTTATTAAATATGTTCCTGATTTTATCATTTGAGGTGTTTTTCGAGTTCTTGGGATTTCAATCTAAGGCGTTTTTCCCACATTATTCTCAGACCACAATGCAGATATTTTGCTATTAGTAACCTTAATTAACAAGTCATTATTCTGTCATTAGGTGCCCAACATGCATCAGTAAGATCTTGCAAAGTCCTGCAAACAATATGAAAGCTTTATATGTGATAACTGTGTGTGCGCAGACAAGATTAGTTTGGCTTAAAATTACGATTGTAACTGGCCCTTCCAAACATTCTGTGTAGATTGTGGGAGAAACAGAAGAAAAAGTTCTGGTGTTTCTCCAAACCTTCTAAAACCAAAGTAAATATTGTTAGAAAACAAATTGCCTAGATTTTGTGAGACCCTATTGCTAACATTTTGAAACATTTAATTAACTGCAGTTCAAGTCAACTAAACCGTGAAATCATTTGACTGCTAATAAATTGTTTTTCATTTATCCTTTAAAAATTTACTAAATCCACCTCAGGCCTATGATTATCATGTGGACTTGATCTACATAGTTTGCTACTAATGGTTCCCTGGTGAGAAAGAAGTCTGAGGTTCTTCGTCTGCTAGAACCATGCTTTACCGCCATGATTGAGATTGGGAGTCCCAAGGGGTGGCAATGCTGGCAGGGATTTTCTGGACTCCTTCAGCTGTATCAACTCACTTTGTGGGTTAGGCCTAATAACTTGTTGGCGCATGTTTCTGTGACTCTAGCCAACTGTCAACTGATTGTAAATAATGCACAATAAAGTTTGCCTATCTGTGCAAAAAAAAAAGCTTCACCCTGGCCCCATCTGATTTTATCTACGGAGTCAGCTAGTAGCTAGCGCACAGGCCAATCTAAGCTGATGTAATCACTGCGATTTAGAGAAATTTCCTACTGACAATTAATGTAAGTAATAGTTTCTATTAATGCCTTGTCTTTTTGCAGGATCCTTTGGAGTTCCCGGCCCATGAGTTGAGGAAGTACTTCCGTATGGGTGACCACGTCAAGGTCATCGCAGGCCGCTACGAGGGCGACACCGGTCTCATTGTACGTGTGGAGGAGAACTTTGTCATCCTATTTTCTGATCTCACCATGCACGAGGTAAGCAATGTAACTTTTCTGGACAGGGACATTTATTTCACTTTCTAAATAATTTTGTTACTATCTAACTTAAACATTTTTAACGCAGAGTTTTTGTGTGCTGTAAAGTTAAAGGTCCTGCCTCGGGACTTGCAGCTGTGCTCTGAGACGGCATCAGGCGTTGATGCCGGGGGGCAGCACGAGTGGGGAGAGCTTGTCCAACTGGATCCTCAGACCGTTGGCGTCATCGTCCGGCTGGAGAGGGAGACGTTCCAGGTTAGTACTCTTAACTGTAATATGAGGCATTCAGAGGTTATGAAATATAATAACATTATTTTCTTCCTTTGAAGCCAGGGGTCTTGTAAACTTTCAAAAGTTAGGTTTACATAAATAAACCCTCCAAAAATCTGTTTCAATTAAGCCGACAGACATTTTTGTACATGGGTCTGCTTAGTGCTCTAGAATTCACATCAATAGGCAAATGTGGTTGTTATATGAATGGGTTAAATAGCATTCAACTGCTGTACAGGAACCCCTCTAAAATACCATCCAATCAGTGTGACCCAGATTTAACCTATACTAAGGGACAAGACAGGGTTGTGTGCTTTCACCACATTTTTTGTTTCTGCCATGCAGCCTCTTGCTCAAGACATGAGGGCCAATGTAACAATTATTGATTACATGCTAAAACTGCATACTACATACAATTAATGAATACAGAGTTTACTTTCTGCAATATATAATTAAATCAAAATGTAGTTATCTGGTCATACTTGTACATTTTTTATTCTGAAATAATATCACCCCCCATAATGGACCAACATCCACTAATAAGCAATAACCTTTTCGAGGACCCTAGTAGTGCATTATACAAAATCTTGTAACTCTTCTATACCAAACATTTTATAGAACAATTCAGTACATTTCTTTTAATTGGTGCTTTGTCAATCTATTTTAGAGAATAAATGCGCACACACTATGCCTATTTCACAAAGGTTACTGATTCACTGCTGTCTGTGCTGTAGTGTTAACTGGTCCCGGTGTCCCTGTGCTACAACAGTAGCTGTCAGTGTTGCCAGAAATACCTGATTTAAATCCATTTGGATTTCCTGTTGTAACACGATAAAATGTGATGTTCAACAGTGGTGGATGCTTTTGAAAGCCACTGTATCATTAACTGGTTTATACTGCATGCAGAAATCTTGGCTTAGTACCAGGATGTTTGTTCAAGAACTCAGTGTTACTGAAACACTCTAGAGGTTGTTGCCAGGTTACAAGTAAACAAATGTCTATTACAGTGACTGACCGAGTCCCCCTTGTTAAATAGTGTAGTGGTTAGAGAAGCGGACCTCTTAAACCCGGATCTTCTCACTGGCAAAGCGAAGTACGCATTATGAATTATTCCATATAGACACAAACTTTGCTAGCTAAAACCTTTATCTACATTATAGTAAGCCTGAAATAAAACACTTAACGGTTATAATGCGGCTGCTTTTGGTGGATTTTCGAGGTTTTCTTCCGTGCATGCGTTTTGGGTCAGGATAGACTAACACATTTGCTGGCTACAACATACAGTAGTTACGTTATAGTAAGCCTTGACTAAAACTGTTTACTGTTATATTGCGACTGTTTCTGGCATGGAAAATGTGATCTTCATTCTTGTGATTATTCCTAGGAAGTTGGCAGATACTGGTAAAGCTTATTACTGGCTAATATGCTGTCAAACTGGCCAGTGGCGAACAAAATACAGTTCATAGATGTTATTTGTGGTGAAGTTGAACATAGTAAGAAACGTTACTCAGTTTTACTGTATCAATATCATTCACGACTGGCCAATTAGCTGTTAAAACGGCCAGTGGTAAAAGAGGATTTGTTCAGGGTGGACACAAGGCTATACTGACACCCGTTAAATGTACAGCTCCGTGGTGTGGTGGTTAACGTCACAGCCTTCCACGTGGGCAACCCGGGTTCGAATCTTGAGGGGGCAACACTTTCTATTGCGAGCCGGCTGAACTAGGCTTGCCTGGTTTCTTGTATGTAATGACAGTGTCATATTTTTGGTACAGTGGACTGAACCCATTGCATTAATGCCCGATGCAGCCTTTAAAATGGTGTGTTTAGGAAAATGGACCCATTGCAGAAAGCATTTTTTCATGTTTGTACATCAACATCAAAATATGCCTGGTGGTTGAACAAAGCTGTATCTGGGTTTATCGCTCTGTACCAAGTGCCACTTGATGACATTGGCTAATTGATGTATTGTTTTAGTGTTGTTTTTCGCAATGGTATAAATTATGGCACTAGAATACATCAAAGTAAAAAAATATATATTTTATCGTGTCCACTCATATTTTTATGCCTTGGAAACTTAGAAGACAATTTGAAGGAGCACACTTCATTTTTGCTGTTCCACCCCAATCTATGTAGTTACAAGTCTTTCACCTGGGTTAAACTGTCAGTTCTGCCCAAATACCGAAGTGTCCCTTCACCCTGTTTTCTTCATCTCCTTAGGTCCTCAACATGCATGGCAAAGTGCTGACAGTGCGTCACCAAGGAGTGAATCGGCGAAAAGACAACCGCTTCGCCGTGGCTCTGGATTCAGAGCAGAACAACATCCACGTCAAAGACATTGTCAAAGTGATCGACGGGCCACACTCTGTAAGATTCATCGCCAGATTTCTGTTGAACTTATTCTACCACTTCAGCTCCTTGTAGGTTTTGGTACTATATACTCAGTCAGTGGCCTTAAAGTATACCTGAGGAGACATTATGTTGACTGAATTGTTCAAGGCCACATCGCCATCCATGTTGTGTGTTCTTTTTTTTGTATTTGCCAGAGGTGTGAAGAAAACATGACTCACGTGTGACTGGTGTTTTGTTTCCTTGCTAGGGTCGTGAGGGAGAGATCCGCCACCTTTTCCGTGGTTTTGCCTTCTTGCACTGTAAGAAGCTAGTTGAGAACGGAGGCATGTTTGTCTGCAAGACACGCCATGTGGTTCTGGCAGGAGGGTCAAAGGTCAGTCAACCATTATTAATGTCGGGACTTAATGAACTCAACAACACAACCAGTCAAGTTGAAGCAAGTTTCTGTTGGATTAAATATATATGTTCTGTCCATCTATATTTGCAGACTAGACCACATTTGCATTTTTGTAATTTAACAGGTGCTCTTATCTAGAGTAACTGATAGGAGTTAATTTAGTATTTTAAGTAATTTTACATGCGCTCTGAGAACAACTGGTAGGACTTGATTAGTAATTCAGCATGCGCTCTTCATAGAAGCTGACAGGAGTTGTTTTGAGTAAATGTCAAATATAAGGACAAAATACGAGATTTCGCTTCACCTTTGCTGCTTATGGTATTTTGTTTAACAACATTCTGGTCACCAGGGTTGCAACGGTTATTCAACTTTATAACTTATTCGGCAAGTAAAATTCCTCGACTTCCATTTTAGCCCTCAATTAGTCACGTGTTGCCCGTTAGTCTACAAATGTTGCGCCACTCTCTGTGAGCGCAACGATCTCATGCTCATTTCCTGAAACATTTATGAGCATGTATTCAGCAGCGAGTTAACCACAGTGACCCAATGTGAGGGTGAAATAATCTAAAGTGACAGAATTTCCAAGAGAAAAACATCAACCATTTACTGCAGGATTAGCTCAGAATTGCCTTTCACCTTGGGCACATTCAAAACGCTTTAGCACTTCAACCTCTGTGTCTCAGCATGTCTAAAAGTTTTTAAGGCAAATACCACGGATACCAATCAGCTCGCGTTGCAGCCATCTGCCTCGCGTTGCAGCCATCTGCCTCGCGTTGCAGCCATCTGCCTCGCGTTGCAGCCATCTGCCTCGCGTTGCAGCCATCTGCCTCGCGTTGCAGCCATCTGCCTCGCGTTGCAGCCATCTGCCACCCAACACTGAACATGTGTAGGGTATAAAGTGTGTTTAAAGTGTGTCAAATGTGGTTTGGAGTTTGGTGTTCATTGTTTACCCAGTCTGAATCCATCTAACCTAACCTTTATTCCCATTGGCTGTTCTTTGGCTACAGCCCAGAGACGTTACAAACTTCACAGTTGGAGGCTTTGCCCCGATGAGTCCTCGTATCAGCAGCCCCATGCACCCTGGAGGTGGTGGTGAGTAGAGAACCGCTCTGATCATGATGTGGTCAGAGTCCCACTGGAATAGTATCTGGATTAGCGTTTTTGTAGATTTTCAGACGTTAGGAAACCAATCAATCAATCAATCAAATTTATTTTATAAAGCCCTTTTTACATCAGCAGTTGTCGCAAAGTGCTTTCACAAAAACACCCGACCTGAAACAGTTAATTTGATCCTATTCTTTTTCAGGCCAGCAGCAGAGAGGCGGAGGAGGTGGAGGAGGTGGAGGAGGAGGAGGTATGGGCCGTGGCCGGGGGAGGAGAGACAACGACTTGATTGGACAGACAGTCCGCATTTCGCAGGGACCCTACAAGGGTGAGGACTGAGCCATGTCATGGTGTTACCCTGCCAGAAGCCGGGCTGAAGAGGGTTTGCAGAGGGTGGTGTTGCACCATGGGTGTTGGACAGTGGCTTGTCTTGGCAGGCCTTTTTATGTCTTGTCATTAAAAGTGATCTTGACCTAAAACCTTTGTTACTGTTACTGAATGTGTACAGTCGTATGTTTTGGCCTAACCTGTGTGGTGTTTGGCTAGGCTACATTGGAGTGGTTAAGGACGCCACGGAGTCGACCGCCAGAGTGGAGCTGCACTCGACATGCCAAACCATTTCTGTGGACCGACAGCGTCTCACCACGATGTGAGTTCACGTCCTCCGCAAAATGTTGCAAAGATGTGTTTGCTTTGGTTAGGCTAATGATGTGTATTTCAGGGGAGCCAAGCGGCATGGTGGAATGACCTCCACACACGGACGGACCCCCATGTACGGTTCCCAGACCCCGATGTACGGAACTGGCTCTCGTACCCCGATGTATGGCTCCCAGACGCCCCTACACGACGGTGAGCTCCAACCCCACCAAGGGAATGCCTCTGTGGTCGTCCGTCTGTAGATGGAAGTCTGTAACGTCTGTTCCCTCCGCAGGGAGCCGTACACCTCACTACGGCTCGCAGACCCCGCTGCATGACGGGAGCAGGACACCGGGGCAGAGTGGAGCGTGGGACCCCAACAACCCCAACACTCCTTCCAGGTAGGGCGACGCATACAAGCAAACAGGGTGCAGCCCTGCGTTTTCACTCAGTCAAGTCAAATAGTGTTTTATAGACATGCTCAGGCGACCGTGTGGTGCCTCAGTGAACATGTTATGCTAACTCGCCAATTATGCTCTAAACATTCCAAATGCTTTAGTAATTTTTTTTTTTTAAATACATTAAACTGCCTTAGCTTGCCTGTCTGCCTGATGCAGCATCATTTGTATCAGTTTTGCTCAGGATTGTTCAAAGTGTAACATCGTTTTTGCCTGTACATTTTACAGATCCTACATTTGTTTTATCTGTTTTATTATCTGTTTCTTTTATATTATCTCTGTTACAACATATCATGTGTGGGCTTTAACCTGGTTCATTATTCATTACAGGGCTGATGATGACTATGAGTTTGGTTATGATGATGAGCCTTCCCCCTCCCCCCAGGGCTACGGGGGCACACCTAACCCCCAAACCCCTGGTTACCCAGAGGTGCCCTCACCCCAGGTCAACCCCCAGTACAACCCCCAGACTCCAGGCACCCCAGCCATGTGAGTCCCCCGCACACCCAGAGTGGAGCTCATGCACGCACACACACACACACACACACACACACACTCACAGGGATACCAATGCCAGTTTGCCATCTTTTATCAACTCTGTAGCCACCAGGCTGCCGGTGGTTCTAGCAGCAAACAACCACATGGCTTGTATTAGATTTTCTTTCCAGTCCCTGCCAAGTCCTGACTGAGTGCGTGATTCCCAGGTACAACACGGAACAGTACTCACCGTATGCGGCCCCGTCCCCGCAGGGCTCGTACCAGCCCAGCCCCAGCCCCCAGAGCTACCACCAAGTGGCCCCCAGCCCAGTGGGCTACCAGAACACACACTCACCAGCCAGCTACCACCCCACGCCCTCGCCCATGGCGTACCAGGTAAGACACTGCATACGTGGGTAGGTGTGGGTGTTATGTTACACGCCGTTATGGGAAGAATAGAGTGACCATTCTTGTGTGTGTTGGAATTTTTTGTGCATATATTTTTGACGTATAACCAGTAGCTGAGTCGAGTTGCTTAACACTCGAACAGGCCTTTTTTTACCCCCTATAACTGCCAAAGGCAAACGCCGGTTGGTGTCATTAGCATACGAATTGTCCCTATTAGCATGGACATTCTCCTCCGCAGCTTCATCCAGCCATAGTATCAGTTCATCTTCTAGGTCATCAAACTATATTGAATGACATAATTTTCTGTTTTAAATGGTTAATGAATTTGAAAAATACAAGAATGTGTTTCTATTGAAGGTAAAACATTTGTATAAAAATACATAGAAAGACACGGTCCGAGATGGTTTCAATGCCAATGCATAGCTCTAGTCTCAGAATACTGGTATAGAATATTTATCTATCGGTGACATTAATAAGTTATTGAAAAACCAAAAGGAGTTATACTCTTTTAAATTAGTAGAATATTAATCTTCAATAAAATAAGCAGAGTAAATTCAGAGAGACAATAGGATGTGCGTGCGATTGAGTTTCTCTTTCCCTCCTGAAATACGGTAGATTTACGTTTTCAATTTCAATTTGATTAATTAGCCTACACAATAAGCTGAATCTCCTATGGAAAAACGGTAAGCCATGTGATAAGTAGCCTTTATCCTTTATGTATTATATTTTAATAATAGACTAAGTTCTAATTCAACTGGGAGTATCACGCGTTCATCCATTTACGTCATGCATTCAGCGAGGGGCGATTAGAGCCTGGGTACCATTTGGGTACCAACGCTAAGTGGCGTGGGCTGTTGGTGGATTAAGTCTGAAAATAGGGTAAAAAACTAAACAGGTTAATAGTCACTAAATAGTTTTCTGTTGGTCATTTAAGAATTCCAATAATGGAACAATGTAATATACTCTTTCAAAGTGGCAGTTTTATTGGCTAAGTGGCTTAGGCATTTGGCAGTTCTAGTGTTAATAGGGGGTCGCAAGTCAAAGCCCCAGGTGCACTAGTCTGGGATGAGACAAGAGGTCACTATGGCTGAAGTCTGAGTCAACTCCAGTCTGAACCAGTAACGGCAGAGTCTACAGCTGAAGTCTGAGTCCTGGTGGTTATCACTTTCACCTGTTTTCTCGTAATTTTTGTGAAATCCAACTAGCGACGAATGCCTTGCTTTATCTTAGCAACTCCCAATGAACTTGCAACTATGTTAAGATAAGTCTTCAGAAGCAAATCTGATGCAGTTCTGGTTTGTGGCAAACTGTTTGCTCTGTGAAGCATAGATTGGTATCTTTACATACCTTTGGGACCATGCCCTCAAGCGTTCTGCCTCGATTCAGTTCACAGGCAGTCAAGCCGCCACAAAGTATTTCTAGAGTGTTATCAGACAAGGCATTCATATTCGATTACTAACCCCTTCAACCCAGACACTGCAGCCCACTCACACCGGCATCTGACAGAGCCCAAGACTAATCCACAAGTAGGATTTGAACCCTGGTCTCGCAATGCAAGACAGTGAATTTGGGTCAGAATTGGGCCTTTCAGGGTTGACTACGCACGACAGTTAGCATGATTGGTCCACATACAGTAAAGGCAGAAATTACAGAAATCTATGCATTTATGACAGAAATCTATGCATTTACTTATTTCTGACCATGTGTTAACCCAACTGCGACCCACAGTAGTTATGGGGGCATAACCTTCGCAGTGTAGCAACAAAAGACGTCAGTTATTTACGTCTTCTTGAATAATTTTCATGATGTGTAGTATTTGGAAATGCTTGTGTTGTCGACCCCTGCTTTGTTTGAGGCACTGGTTGCTGGGCGCTTGTCAGTCACTTTTTTGAGCCTTGCGCTGTTCATATTCGGTAACATGATTGTGCTCCAATTGTTGAAACAGATTGCCGGTATTACCTTGGGTCAGTGAAAATGTTTTTCTGCAGTGTTTACATTTGACTACATTTTGTTAGGTGTTGTCTTAACTGAAGCCAAAATGTGTCCAAACGACGGACACTGCGTTTGTCTTTGGGACAAGTTGCTCAGTTGACTCTTCACGCCGCTGACTGGATGGAGTCACGTGACTACACACGCGATAGTATGTTTTTAAGGGGAAAGTATTAACAGGATTTAAAAAACGAAATAACCAACATGAGAAAATTATGTCGTTTAGTTGATCTCATTAGCCTTTGATTTATGTTTTGCTTGTTCAACAGTTGTTTGATTCATTGCTATTAAACACATTCGGAGAGGATTTGAAATAATAATAAATAATAAAAATTCAGTTATTTGGCACTGGTGATTTTCTTTGGTGCTCGTTAAGATCTCTTTGGGGGGCACCACAAATTCCTCTATGCGGGAAAAACCCTGGCCATTCACATGCCCAACTTGCTGTACTTTATATTGAAAAATGCAGACAAATTAAAGCTTACAGTCTTCTCTCAAACACCATTGTATTTCATGTCACAAAGACAAAGTGCTTGATAAGTCTACAGAGCCTAAAACGATTTGTCACTTTCATATTCTGGTGGTGATTGCTTTGACTAGTCACAAGAGGTGGTTGTTTTCGGAATCCTGTTACTGAGAATGCATATTCTGGCCGGCATCCCATAAAGTTTTCACATGCTTTCCGATTTCCTGTCCATTAAGCAATTCTTAGTGGAGGCATTAATTGTGCAATGTGGGTCGTTTTTCTATTCCAGCTGAACCTGAACCTTCCTGCTTAAGTTAGTGCAGCGGATACCTTTTAGTTACAAAAATCCAAAACCTTATTTAACTAACTAACATGATGCAAATATCCTTAATTAATGAGCATAAATAAGAACCTTAGATAAAATGACATGTACCAGGTTCGGGCATGAAGGGCTGTTGGCACAGGAAGGAAGTTCATTTTACGAGGTTATACATGGGTGGGTGGGTGGGTGTGTGTGTGTGTGTTAGGAAACATTTAAACAATTCTGTATATAACTTCTGAGTGAAGCTGGCTGGACAGATATTGAAAGAGTGAGTATTTTTAGGTGTGATGTGGAATTTCAGCTTTTTATTTTTACTCTCTCAGGTCTAAGCAAGTTGCCGAGTGTTGCCAAAAAAGTTATGCAAAACATAAATATTTGAATATTAGGATTTGAGCCTGAATGTGACATTTTGTGTATACATTTTGTGGTCTATTTCTGATTTGTCAGCAAAGGCAATCTTGTAGACAGAAGGAAAGGTTTTTTTTTATTATTTTTTTTTAATTAAAATGTTTAGGTCCATTATTATCTCTAAATATGTTATATGTAGGTTTACACAGTTATATATTTTATCTCCTGCTGGTATTTGTCCCCACCAAAAAAGAAAAATGCAGCTGCCACTCCCTTCAGAACAGTCCATGTGTATTCGTGGTTTGGAATCCTTCCAACTGCTGTAGCACACCCTCATCTACTGTAACTCACTCTCTTATCTAGTACAAATTATTGGGGGGATATATTTTTCAGTTTGCATCAGATCAAACTGGGATTTGGCTTCAGTGTTTGCCTGAATGTAATTTGGAGAAGTGTGGGGACTTGCCCTGATCAGTATTCCTGGGAAAGGGGTGTTTGGCCAGGAAGTCTTTATTTTCCTTGCCAGGAAAACAAAGATGGGAATGTTTTAGATAAAAACTGTTGTTTCCATCAAAAGGCAAAGCATTTGATTCAAGTATTTTTATTAGATTCTTACCAATTTCTTTTAATTTCAATGAATTATATTTTGCTACGTGTGGATTACTGTCTGTAATATTAATACCCGAAGCCTATATTTCCAGTGTCTTGCATCAGATTATGACAATCCGGAATAGCTTGTGTGTAGTGGCTAGATGTAGAACTCTTACTTATTCATGTTAAGCTGCCATATAGTTGGACCCAGCTGTGTTCGGTACAAACATCCTCTTTTAAATCGTGATGTGATCGCCATTCATGCATCGTCATACATTACGAGACAAGCTTTGTTGAACCTATTTGGTGGTTGTACTTAAAATATCATTTATTTCAAGGACAACAGCTGTTCTGGGGGAATTTAAATAGTGACTTCACTGCTGTTGAACCATTTCCAGCATTGAATGCCTTGCTCTCTCCTGATCCTCCCTGACTGATTCTGCTCTAGATTTGTGTTTTGTTAGTGTCCTTGTCACTGCTGGTAGCATGACGTGGTACCTGTAGCCCATTCAGGTAGTCCAGCTCATCTAGGATGGCAGATCCATACGTGCCATTGCAAGAGTTTTGCTGTGTCTCCCAGTACAGTCTAAAGAGCATGGAGGGGATACCAGGAGACATGCTGTTAAACGAGGACAGGTCTCTGCTTCTTTATGCAAGGATGAGCAGTTGAAGTCCTACAAAATGACCTCCAGCTGACCAAACTGTCAGGAACTGACTCCAGGGTGGCATGGGGACCTGACATCCTCTAGTGGGACCTGTGCTTACAGCCCAGCACCAATGCAGCTCAATTGGCATTTGCCCAGAGCACCAGAATTGGCAGGTCTGCCATTGGCAGCATTTTCTGTTCACAGATGAGAGCAGGTTCCCACTGAGCACATGCCATGCTTGAAAGAGTCTGGAGATGCCATGATGACTGTTATGCTGCCTACAACATCATCCAGCATGACTGGTTTGGTGGGTCAGTCATGGTTTGAGGAGGCATGTCCACGTGACCACGTGCCAGTCAACAGTTCCTTGACTGCTGTTAGGTACCGGGATGAAATCGTCAGACCCATCGTCAGATTTTAGGCTTCTGTAGTGAGCCCTGGGTTCCTCCTGGTGCGGCACAATGCCTGTCCTCATATGGCCAGAGTGTGTAGGCAGTTCCGGGATGACAAAGGCAGGCCCTCATGTTGCCCAGACCTGAATCCAATTGAGAACCTCTGGAATGTATAGGTGCATCCAACATGGCCACGTATCGCCACAGACTGTCCAGAAGCTCACTGATGCCCTCATCCAGGTCTGGTGGGAGATCCCCCCCCCAGGACAACTCCCACCATCTGATCAGGAGCATGCCTGACATGGTCGGGATTTCATTGCATTTACTTAGATTTTTGGTGTGAGTCTGAATCCAGCCTTCAATTGGTTGGGTGATTTTTGATTTCCATTGACAATTTTTACGTCATTTTGTTCTCAACGAATCACACAATGTACAGTAAAGATTTTTTATATATTTCCGTCATCAAGACCGATGTGTGATTTAAGTGTTTCCTTAATTTTTGGGGGGCAGTGTATTTAAATTGTCAGTATTCCACAACCCCACGGCAATATGCCTCATTGCGATTATGAACTGTTACCAACGCAATTTCAGTAGTAAAATGTGATGCAGTGTCATGTCCATGGCATATGGTCTCATAACACAGCTGAGCAGTGATTCTACTCAGATTATGGCTATATAAACAGCATATCACACGCCTAGTCAAAAATAGGAATCTATCTTTTAATTGCAAAAGTCACAAACGACTTCATCTTTAAAAGGATGTTTTGGTTTTTAGCTGGTTAGTTCATATTTTGACAACGTTTTTTTATTTAAAAGTTGTTTAATGGACTTTCCTGTGAATCATTTATTATCTTGAAGCATCATCCAGACAGCTGTTAAGTTCTGTTGTATGAACTATATCCTGCAGTGACTGGAACTTCTAGACCATTTCCACTTAAAATTCGAGAGAAAACCTTTTGTGGGGCAGGGGTTTATTTGATTTTACTGTCGAGCAGGAATCCATCAGTGGGTGATCACTGGGATGTTTACTAAATGACCAAGTAGATTCCTTTGCCATGAGACTGTAAAGTACTGTAGTTCAGCCTCGGCACAGCACTTATAATACAGACATGCTCCAAACACAAGCCCTTCCCAGCGTGACACATTTTATATCCGTTCAGCTCAGTGATTTCTGGTGTTATTTTTTGGGTGGCCCGTGTCCGTATCTGCCTCGTGACATAATGCAGATTCAGCAACCATTGAGAATTTTCTGCACTCCGATTGGCAGCACATGGCTGTTGCTCAGTTGCCAAATCGACTCCCCTATCCATTGGCAATGCATTTGCATGTCACTTGGCTGCCTGAATTATATCATCAATACTTCCTTAACCTTTACCAGAAACGTTTAGGCATCCTGCTGGTGCTAGACTTCTGTAACATCGGGTCATTGCTGTAGTAGATGGGTTGTCATGGTGTGAAAAGATGAAGGATTTATGAGTGTCTTTGCTTTGGGATTTACTATAGTCTTCTATAGTGCTGCAAGGGACATTCGCAAGTATGTTTTGTCTACTGCATGATGATCAATTAATAATTTATGCATAAACACCTTCAGACACCGGAGGTCTAGGTCAGTAATGTCTGGAATTGGTGTTTAAAGCTATAAAATAATATATTATGGAAATTCTGCTCACCCTTGAAAAGGTTTGGGCAATGTTAGTTTCATGCATTTTAACAAAGATTAGTTTTTTTCAGTGTGTGGCCTCACTGCATTTTGTTTTAGGGATTATTATTAGATTCGGTGATCTTTACCTCCTTGTAATGGCAAACTTAAATGATCTTATTCACTACTTTCTGTTCTGTTCCAGCCAAATCTGTGCAGCATGAGGCAAGGAATGCTTTTGCAACCTTTTTCGAATAAGTCCAGAACACTCTTATATTTCCTCTAGCTTTCAAAGCACTCAGCCATTAGCGCCATAAGAAATCCGGCCCAAATCTCTGTCACTTCCTGTCATCCCATCACAGGCAAGTCCAAGCCCCAGTCCGGTAGGCTACAGCCCAATGACTCCTGGCGCCCCCTCTCCAGGTGGCTACAACCCCCACACCCCTGGCTCCAACATTGACCAGACCTCCTGTGACTGGGTCACTACCGACATCCTGGTGCGCGTTAAAGACACATTCCTGGACAGCCAAGTGGTCAACCAGACTGGAGTCATCCGCAGCGTCACGGTGAGTAGTAGATGATGATGATGATGATGATATATTTTTATAGAGCATACATGATAAAAGCAAGAACACTACTTAAATTAAAATACAGTTCAAATCAAGAAAGGCTCTCCTATGGAAGTATGTTTTAAGAAGGGACTTGAATGACTTGAATTGACTCAGCGGACCTGACGTGAACACAACTCCTGGCTGGGTTCTAGAATATTGTCTAGGCATTGTTCCCCTGTAATGACAGGACTCTGCCCTAGTCTTTACACATTTAGTGCTTTTTATTTCAGACAGACGTGATTCATGCTGTAACATTTAATTAGAATGGTGGCATTTTGACTCGACACGTGTACAAAACCTTTCACCTGAGGTTATTTATTCTGGAATGTTTGGCAAAAAAAAGCCCTTCCCTATTTTCAGTTATAAATCTTGCTTTGGGAAAATGACAAACCTCTTCTATGCAAATAAAAAACCTGATCCAGCTTAACAGCCTGGGTTACACTGACAAAATGATTTGAAACCCAACATGAATGTGCTGAAACAAGTCTGGGTTTTTGTACCGTTGATTTGACATGTTCTCCTTCCACAGGGCGGCATGTGCTCTGTGTTCCTCCAGGACACTGAGAAAGTGGTGAGCATTTCCAGTGAACACCTGGAGCCTGTAACCCCCACTAAGAACAACAAGGTAAGCCACAATACATCACCCCCTCCCCCCAATCCTTCTGATGTCAGATCTCTGGTTACAGTTTTACTAGACAGTTGACATGGTTCTGGGGGATTCCTATGGGGCTGACTGTTCATGCTGTGTCATTTGCTGTGTGTGACACCCTTTTCCCAGGTGAAGGTGATCCTAGGTGAGGATCGCGAGGCTACAGGGATACTGCTGAGTATCGATGGGGACGACGGTATCGTCAGGATGGAGCTGGATGACCAGCTCAAGATCCTCAACCTCCGCTTCCTGGGCAGGCTGGAGCTCTGAGTCATCACACCCTATCCCCGTGCCGCCCGGCAGCATCCATCTCAAAACTAGCCCCCATGTTTGCTTTCAAAGATTGAATTGGCAGTTTCATTTCAGTTAGTTGTACCCCTAGTGTTTTCGTGCTTTCTGTTTTGTTATTTCAGTCCATGCTTTGTTGTTTTGGTGAAGAGACCTTGTGTGTAAAAACATGTCAATAAAATGTGAACCGTTGCACTGTGTGGTGCTTCAGCATTGGCTTTTGAGAAAACATCCCAATAAGATGCTATCAAATACTCTCAGAGTTTACTCATTTTATTTTACCAACACATTGTTTAGTTAACAAAAGCGTCTGTGCAAACAAAATATGCAAGTATGGACATGAAAGAAATGAATACTGCATGAGTGTCTTGAATGTGGTCTTCCTCAGCAATAGGTGAGCCCTGCCGCTTTAAGAACCCATTGGAGCCACAGCTGTATCACTAGTCACAGGGTTGATCCGGACGGTCATGAATTATGGGGAAGTAGAAGATGTCCGCCTTCTGTGGACAAGGGTGCGCAGGAGACTTGTGCCAGTGCTGGATAGGGTCTGGCTCAGCTCCACGGCCTTCTTTGGGATGACATCCAAGAGTGAGGTTTCGAGACAATGGGATCTTCACCTGAACCAGTACCTCTCGTCCCTGGTGGAAGTTTGTACACTCAGATAAATATTGTATTCTCAAACACTTAATGTTTTAATTGGTGCCATTGCACTGATGCCATAATGTTATTCGGTGCAGAGATGCTGTGCCCAAATTGCTTTGTACTGCACAGATGGGTTGGCATGGTAACAAATTGACACTGGGGAATCTTGCTTTGGTTGAAGCCAGCAAATATGAACAGTGCTTAGTGGACAGGTTAGTACAACATATTAAATCTGCCAATCCTGGCAGTGGCATGGTAAGTTTCAAAAGCTTGCATCCCACCGCATCACCATGCTTGACTTACAAAGTGTTTCAAAGGATATATACACTCACCAAAGGGATTATTAGGAACACCTGTTCAATTTCTCATTAATGCAATTATCTAATCAACCAATCACATGGCAGTTGCTTCAATGCATTTAGGGGTGTGGTCCTGGTCAAGACAATCTCCTGAACTCCAAACTGAATGTCAGAATGGGAAAGAAAGGTGATTTAAGCAATTTTGAGCGTGACATGGTTGTTGGAGCCAGACGGTCCGGTCTGAGTATTTCACAATCTGCTCAGTTACTGGGATTTTCACGCACAACCATTTCTAGGGTTTACAAAGAATGGTGAGAAAAGGGTAAAGCATCCAGTATGCGGCAGTCCTGTGTGTGAAAATGCCTTGAAGGTCAAAAATGCTAGAGGTAGGAGGAGAATGGGCCGACTGATTCAAGCTGATAAAAGAGCAACTTTGACTGAAATAACCACTCGTTACAACCGAGGTATGCAGCAAAGCATTTGTGAAGCCACAACACGCACAACCTTGAGGCGGATGGGCTACAACAGCAGAAGAACCCACCGGATACCACTCATCTCCACTACAAATAGGAAAAATAGGCTACAATTTGCACCAAAATTGGACAGTTGAAGACTGGAAAAATGTTGCCTGGTCTGATGAGTCTCGATTTCTGTTGAGACATTCAGATGGTAGAGCCAGAATTTGGCGTAAACAGAATGAGAACATGGATCCATCATGCCTTGTTACCACTGTGCAGGCTGGTGGTGGTGGTGTAATGGTGTGGGGGATGTTTTCTTGGCACACTTTAGGCCCCTTAGTGCCAATTGGGCATCATTTAAATGCCACGGCCTACCTGAGCATTGTTTCTGACCATGTCCATCCCTTTATGGCCACCATGTACACATCCTCTGATGGCTACTTCCAGCAGGATAATGCACCATGTTACAAAGCTCGAATCATTTCAGATTGGTTTCTTGAACATGACAATGAGTTCACTGCACTAATATGGCCCCCACAGTCACCAGATTTCAACCCAATAGTGTATCTTTGGGATGTGGTGGAACTTGAGCTTCGTGCCCTGGATGTGCATCCCACAAATCTCCATCAACTGCAAGATGCTATCCTATCAATATGGGCCAACATTTGTAAAGAATGCTTGAAGCACTGTGTTGAATCAATGCCACGTAGGATTAAGGCAGTTTGGAAGGTGAAAGGGGGTCAAACACAGGATTAGTATGGTGTTCCTAATAATCCTTTAGGTGAGTGTATATAACATATGTATAACAGATATGATATATAACAAATATGTATCACATATACATACATCTAACACCCAATACAATAAAACTCATAACTGTCATCACCAGCCCTCATTTTCACTACATTGAATTACAGGTTACTCTTTATGTTGGCGAGCGGTAAGCTGATCTTTCCTAGCGACCTACAGTAAAAACAACCAGTGTTTGCAATTGTTTGAAATGAGAGAAGCTTATAGTGCAGTGTAGTGTTCCTTAGCTGACAAGGTGAACATGTTCTTGTCTACTGTCTGAAAGACACTCAATACACGTAGCTATTGTGAGGTTAAATCCAGTAAATTTGTTTGGTGTTTGTAAGGTTCACACAGGGTTAACGCACGGCCCCGTATAATACGGGGTCAATATGAGACGCCATTGGTCCCGTATTTTCGTGCACACAGTACTCTAATACATGCACTACGTTTTCACAAGTTTGGATTGACATGAGAAATAATAAAACCAAGAGTTGAGAGGTATTAAATCAAAATTACGTTGTCATTGAACTTTCATCGTTTTCCCAGTTACGGAGACTCCGACCCGCGGTAACGTTAAGCAGCGCGGTTATCCAAGACACACAAGTTGACGGTTCTGTAAACCGAAGACCTGCCCCCTGAAATGTAAACAATATTCCATTTGGTGGAAAATCAAGTCACCTTTAAACAATAGGAGTTGATCCTAAGTCCTTAACTGTCGCGGCAGATGGATTAACATCCGTCTCTATACAGATAGGGTGGCTTGGGGTTAAAAGCCTCCCTGGGTTTAAAGCCCTTCTGTAGTTTTCCAACAAACGACGGCAAATTTTATTTCCACAAATTCCTTGGTTGCCAATATTGTTCATCTAGAAGACGAATCTTTGAGTCATCTCAGCGGAATAAGTCTATAAAAATGATTTTGACATAAGTTAATCTTATTTTTTTGTCATTTAGAAAATATTGGCATGTGATGTGATGAGACCACTAAATTGATTTTTGATGTCAGTAGGAAGGTCTCTTAAATACTATCAAGATTTAGTTATTTTCAACGGTATCGATTACATTTATAGAATGAGGGGTAAAACACTCCATTTACAGTTTGACATTTGATTAAATTGCAATAAAAAAATCATTCTGCCCAATATTTTTTGACTACAATATTTTCTCACTATAGTCAATGTGTTCTTATAAAAATCTAACCAAACCTTGCTTTTTGTGTCAGTGAATACAGATTTCCCCCCAAGTTACCCTATATGTGCGGGCACTAGAACAAACATGCTGGACGGGCTTTTGATATCCATGGGCAGGCATGTTTATCCTCCTTAACGAAAATAGAATAGTAACATCAGCATGAGGGACTGAAAGCAAATAACTTTTGCATGCATTACTTGCTGAAGCTATATACTAGCAAAATAGACAGCTGTCAATCAAATGTGAACGTTTTTAGTAACTACATTAGTTACACATTTCTTTGCAGCTTAGTGATCACATCACTTAAAGCACAGCTTCCACTGCATTTGCAAATAAAGACGAGAGCTAGCCTACATTCCCAACAGTAATTAGGTACAGTATTGGGGAGTGGGTAATAAGTACAGTAGTAGGAAGCATCCTACCCAAACTATTTTTGGGGGGCAAAGCATTCACTACCCCCCATTCCACTGGGTCTGCATACATGATTAAAGGAATTATACATAAAAGACAACAATACAAAATATAATAAAATAGTACATGTAATACATAGAGGGCAAGACTAATATGGAGAACACTCAAGACAACTAAAAGGATAAAATCCAATCAAAGTAATACAATAAGAAGTCAAGAGAAATATAATAAAACCAACAACAGATTAAAATACTGTACGAGGATGTTAAAAATAAGAGTGGATTTGACAAAACCAACGAACAACCTAAGACTGATCTAAAAGCAAGGGGAAAAAATGTGGGTCTTTAAATTTAATTTAAATTGTCAATGGTGGAATGACAATTTTTAATAACCAATTTTAAATTGACTATTCCCGAGCATGGGAGCAGCAACAGTAAAATCTAGGCTATCCTATCGTTCCTAGAGGGAGGGTTCTTGCTTCTTCCAAATATACCAAATAGTTTATTTTCAAAGACCAAACATCTTGCCCATGTCTATGAAACCTTTTGAACTCCTGATGTTTTAATCCTTTATATAATTGATGCAACTGTTCTTTACTCCTATTGACGAGGGTAGCAGAGAACTTTGATGTTGATGCTTTAAAAGCACAAATTGGTGCATAAGAATTCAACAGAATGCTAGAAATGAAATGTCTGACACTCAAAATCTCATTGTGGAGGACCCCCAGACCCCCACTTTTGTGTCCCCTGGGCATGATGCTGCTGGCATGGTGTCCCTTATTTTTTCACATTAAAGGTGGCAACCCGATTCACACACAATAGCTGAATTTGCAGAACAGTATTAAATCACTCGTTTTGGTGTCCCCTCAATAATTGCTCTTGAAAAAATTGTATGTAATTGTTAATGTTAATATTCGATTTTTGCCCCTGCGTTTCGGCTCTGACCTCTGAATTAATCAATAAAAGTATGCAGGAATATTCTGAGATTGGTGGATTCATATCAGAGTGGTACCAGTAAGTAACATGTGATCAGCAAAACATTTACATAAACACCAAGACCAGTGTTAACTAAACAGTCCAGCTCCATTGAAGGATTAGGTGTCAAAACAGATTAGTGTCAAAACAGATTAGGTGTGACCATTGCATCAGGTGGTACTGCCAAAACGACCTTAAAATGACTAACACAGAATACACCATAATATTCACCATAATCACTTTGTGTTACTATGGAGACAACACCGTGTAAAACCAGAGATGCTGAACACTGGTGTGAGGGGCTGAGGTAACCCGCCCCAAAAATAGAGGGGCCAGAGAAAAACAGCCGGTCCAGACAATATGGACTGAAGGATGTGGATTCTAGGGCCCTGTTGTGGCAATTTCTTAACTAATGTACATTGGAGACATGTTTGCTTATCTATTACCTAGTATGTAACTCTGGTCTGTGGTTGTGACACACATGTCTAAACTATACAGGGGATCATGAGATATTCTGAATAGGGGTATCTGTCCTTTGTTCCTTAGGAAATGTAGGAGAGGGGGATCTGGTATTTGCCTAGGAGCATCATTGACTGGTATCGGCAGGTTATAGGGGTTCTCTTTGATATGTGCATCTGTATAACTCTTTAGGGCATCTATTGTCTGTCCGGATGCTGTAAGCCCTAACAGAGTTGAAGAGGTTCCCCATGTGGAGAAGGACAGCCTGCCCTTTGTGTCAGGCCTAGGTTGTAATAGAACAAAGGGAGTGTATTCCATTGAGTTAGCACAGTGGTGCAACATTATACCACACCCCTTTAACTGTTATAAATACTGACCGTTGTTGAATTTTACTTTAGAGGCTCCTCGAATGATTATTCTGTAAGCATTTGATGTGTCTCTCTATTTGCAAATAAACTGCTAATTGTGCCAAGATAATTTTGTCTCTGTCTTACTCCTTTGAGGGTCTATCGATGGAATTTCCATCACATCCCCCCTTAGGTCCATGACACCAAAACAGGATACAGACACCCTAGGAAAAACAAAGTCCACAAAAGCAGTCTACCACAGAAAACAACATCTGGCTCTACACAGTCAAGCATGGCCAGGTGTCTCAATAATTCCCACCTGGTGTTCCCTGATGGCCTCTGGAAAATAGTAAATTTGTGAGAAAAGGATTGTCCAGCAGCCAAAACCTACTGGAAAGTTCCGCCCCGGCAACAAGTGTCAAATGCCATATACCTAATGCGCTTTACGGGACATGCCAGCGGCCTGGGTCATCGCAATTCTTGATGCTATTGAATTTCCAAATAAAAAAAAAGACTAAATAGAAGATGTATAGAAGACAAGATAGAGTAGTACAGAAGTCTCTTCACCCCTGTTTCTGAATATATACACAACCGTTCAAAGGATTGTGGTCACTTAGGAATGTCTTTGTTTTTTTAAGAAAAACACTTTTTCATCCATTGAAATAACATCAGATTTATCCGAAATACAGTGTAGACATTGTTAAAGTTGGAGATGACTATTATTGCTGGAAACGGCTGATCTTCAATGGAATATCTACGTAGGCGTACGGAGGACCATTATCAGCAACCATCACTCACTCCTGTGTTCCAATGGCACGTTGTTTGCCAATCCATTTGTACCGTTTTCAATTCAATACAGGAATAAATTATTTGCTCATCATTGCATTCTGTTTTTATTAGCATTTTCCCCTGTTAAGAAACGGTTGTATAAATAATTGAAATGCTGATAAAAGCCATCCTACTCACATCCAGAATGTTTACTTGTTGGTACTTTGTGTAGGAGCCATTGAATGTCTTTTACTAGAATCATCCTAATACTTACCTAATAATATAAATAAATAAAAGCTATTGATTGTAGCACATCTGCACCTGATTCAAAATGCATTATTTCTAAGCCATTTCTATGCTTTCTTTTACTGAGAAATGTGGGAAGGACATGTTTTTTTGGGCTTGTTTGTTGCTCTGTAGCACTCACACCAATCATCGTGAAGTGCTTTGAGCGGCAAGTTAAAACTCACATCACAGACTCCATACCTGTAACACTTGACCCGCGGCAGTTTGTCTAATGACATAACAGATCCACAGTGGATGCCATTGCTCTGACCCTCCACTCTGCACTCTCATCTGGACAAGAGGAACACATGTGAGAATGTTGTTCATAGACACCAGCTCAGCCTTCAACACCATTGTGCCCCATAAGCTGGCGATAAGCTGAGGGATCTGGGTCTCGACCCCTCTATGTACAGATGGATCCTGAACTTCCTGATGGGCAGACCCGAGGTGGTGCGGATGGGTAAAACCCCCTCCTCCTCACTGACTCTCAGTGATGGCTCCCTGCAGGGCTGTGTGCTGAGCCCGCTCCTGTACTCTCTCTTTTCCTACGCCTGCCTGGCAACCCACGTTTCCTACACCATCGTAACATTTGCTGACAAAACGACCTCTGACTGAGACGAGTCAGTCTTTAGAGACGAGCTATGGTCACATGGTGTCAGGAAAACAACCTCCAGCTCAATATCAGCTAAATTATTGTTGATCACAGGAAGCAGCGGAGGGGAGCCACGCCCCCATGCACATCAATAGGTCTGCAGTAGAGAGAGTTCACAACGCCTGATTCCTTAGTGTCAACATCAGTAATGAGTTGACCTGGTATCATCACTAACATTGTGGTAAAGGAGGCCAGGAAATGGCTCAACTTCCTATGCCGATTAAAGAGATTTGGCATGGATTCCAGGATACTCACCAACTTCTACAGATACACATTCGAGAGTAGTCTGTCCAGCTGTGTAATCACCTGGTATGGCAGCTGCACCGCCCTCGACTGTATAGCGCTTCAAAGGTTAATTAAAACAGCCACCCATGCCATGGGCTGTTCATCAAACTGACATCAGGCAGAAGGTACAGGAGTATTCCATCCAAAACAAACAGGCTATGTTTCTTTC
Source organism: Esox niger (assembly GCA_016801105.1). Lineage (NCBI taxonomy): Eukaryota > Metazoa > Chordata > Actinopteri > Esociformes > Esocidae > Esox > Esox niger. Next base: position 38,487 of record JACXGJ010004023.1, read on the forward strand.
CTCAGTCTGTAAGGCTGCTCAATTCAGGAACCGCTCTTCCCTTCCATCAATAGTCCCATACACGTGTCACTTTATATCATGCTCATCTGCCTATTATATAATGCACACCGGTCACTTTTACATTGCACCATGGCTGTACAATTGTATAGTTATTATTATTGATGTGTGTTTTTGTATAGTGTCATTATTGATTGTTATCTTCTTTTTTTAATTATAATTACTATTACTTTGAACTGCACTGTCGGCAGCAGGAAAACCAAGCATTTCATTGCCATGACTTGTTATTGCAAATGACAAATAAACCTCTTGAACTTTTTGCTAAAATGGCAGTGTTTATAACACATGCTTTAGCAGCATACATGCACTGAAGAACACACCCTCATCCACTTGAGCACTCTAGGCCATGCATCAACAATTTACACAAGAAAGATAAAAAACATAATGTATACCTGAGAGGTGAATGTGGCTGTTGCCAATTGAAAGGCAGACAAGAAGATATTTCTTCTTTGCTATTAGCTTACCTTTTCATCCTTTATACACTGAATTTCGGCATCAGGGTCATCTCCAATGATTGGGGCCAGTGCGCGGTTGACTTCATCAAGCTGAACACACGAGGCAAAGACGCAAAAAGAGAAGTAGCAATTTGCAGCTGCACTTAATTTCAACAGTTTGCCATTCAAGGAAAAGTTGAATGGCAAATTCAAAACATTGACGTTTCGACATAAATAGGAATTCTTTGTCATCCATTTTTTTTTTAAATCTCAAACAGACAAGATTGTGTACAGTTAATTCATATAATGCACACAATCTCTACTAAACCTAAAATAATTATAACATGTATAGCCAATCGTTGACTTGTTTTAAGGCTAGGTATTTCAAATAGAGGCAAAAGCATTCCATTGACTTAAGCCAAAGTAAAACCCCACAATGCAATGTCTGCATGTGGATGTTGAGGAGGGCCTACCTGATAAGACTGGTTACAGGAGGGCTTGATACCTGCATCAGCAGTCAGAGCGCTAAACAACAAGTATGTATTGGTTAAAACACAAACCTTAAACAGAGTGCTGACATTAATCGCAAAATTGTCAAGTTAGCTTTGTGAATGTGAGGAACAGGGCTGACCGGTCAATATCAAAGTTCCTGCGTAGTTTCAGACATATCTGAAAGTAACGTAAGGGAGAGTTCATGCCCTCCACACAAGCAGCACAGGAGCCGTGTTTGGTCCATTCATCTTTCCTGTTGGAGAATCAAGTTATACTGAGTTCCAGCTGCATAACAGAACAGGGGGCCAACATGTTAGGTGATGTGAAAGGGAAAACAGAAATAATCGCTGTAATGTGTGTATCTCCCAGACTTTCCAGTTAATCAAACCTAATACATTTCCCTATTACATTGTATAGTTGAAGAAATACTATGTGACATATAGTGGTATGACCTAAGTTTTCAGGGTATTGTGAAATATAACTTTAGGAACATGACAAGCAGGCTTTTATAACACCAATTTCTTAAGACTTTAAGGGTTGAAATTGATAAATTTTATAGGCTAAATTATGTCTTTCTTCTGAGCACAGAATTGAAATTGTAAATGTCATTTATGTCGGTATTGGATTATGGTGATGTAATATAGAGTGAGGGAAAAATGTGTTTGTGGATGGGTATTCCAGCATGAAAATGACCCAAAACACAAGGCAACAAAGGAGTGTCTCAAGAAGAAGCACTTTAAGGTCCTGAAGTGGCCTAGCCTGTCTCTAGACCTTAATCCCATAAAATATCTGTGGAGGGATCTGAAGGTTCTAGTTGCCAAACTTCAGCCTCGAAACCTTAATGACTTGGAGAAGATCTGCAAAGAGGAGTGGGACAAAATCCCTCCTGAGATGTGTGTAAACCTGGTGGCCAACAACAAGAAACATCTGACCTCTGATTGCCAACAAGGGTTTTGCCACCACAGGGCAAATTAAGTGTACCATCATATATTTCCTTTAAAACTGAATGACTGATTTGAATGTAGTTTAATATACACCACAATTTCAATGGCTCCATAGACATTTTCTTTATATAAAATGTAAAAAAAAAAAACATCTGAAATGCCTTCCTGAATCTACTGACCTCTGATGTTACCCATCCCTCTTACCAGAAATTAAAACTGGATTGGGTCTTAAGTAGGGAAGGCCAAAACTGAGTGAGTTCAGGGTCCAGTTCCTGAAAAAAGAGGATTATCTTCTAAGCATAATGCTTCATTTTGTGTTCACTGAATGTGGCCAGAAACATCAATTGTTACCTCAAGGTCAGAGTGAAATACGGGCCAGCATTGGCAACATTTTTGGACATTTAATGGCCTTGGGAAAAAACAGAAAAACAGAAACATAATCAACTCAGGTACTGTCATTCTCAGTTATTCAAAATGTTTGACGATTCTATCATGTATTTAAAGATTTAAAAAATGAGGTACCAATCAAACATTTCCCTGAAGCGTATTAAGTTTTACCACAGTCCATGAATTGTCCAGTTGTGGATATTTGGAGGTATTCTGCACTGAGTTGAATTCTTCAGACCCTTTGTAGACCAGAGGTAGATTGAGTTGAGACTAACAATAACACTTATTGATGATGGCGACAATATTTATTGAAACATAACTCACCACACAAAAGCTTCCAGGCCACTGTAGAGTAAACTTCAAACACTTAAATGTACAGAATCTGGAAGAATTGTAGCCAGACTCTTTAATATCGAAATGCTACAGTAAGACATTACACATGGTGGAGGCACATACAAGAGTTCTTGGGATTGAACTATGGAGACTGGAGACTAAAAATGTTAACACAGGATCTTACTTATTATGCTGGTCATCTTTCCAGTGGTCAGACTCCAGGGTGATTGTCAGGCCTATCTGCATAGCCACCAGGAACAGTACAGATGAAAGCATGTCCATGCTAGTGAAAGAGTGTAAGACATAATAAAAATGTCAATGGTGTGAACAGAGGTAAAGTGTGTTTTAAGTACAATGTAATGCTTTCCTAAAACTTTGCAAATGAAAGTTTTTTATGAGGAACAAAAGGGTTAAAATTAAGAGACCACTGCAAATTGAATGCTTATGTTCCTCATTCGATAGTTTCCGTAACAACTTTTTTGGAAAGAAAAGAAAAAGGTGCAGTGGTCTCTTAATTTTTCTCTCCCGCTTCTTTAAATCTTCATAGCAGTTCGAGCAGACCTAGCTAATTAAATAACAGGTAACTTAAAACATATAAAATCACTGCAGCTTGTGCGCAGAGGCAGGCGTTCGCGTTCCTGAATTGCAAGCACGCACCTATTCCCTCACCTATTCCCACACCTGTTCCCAATCACCGCTCACACACCTGTTCCCACTCTCCTCATCAGTTACCGTAAATATACTCCCTGTAACCTCTTCCCTGCCGGATCAATGGTCTCTGCTCGCAATTCATATCTCGCACGTCGCAAACAATTGTCCTGCCTGCCTGCCTGCCCCCCCCCGATTAATCTGGCTGTTCCTTGCCTGTACTACTACTGCCAGCTCGTTTGCCCACCTCTCGCCCATCCCCGACTACTCTGACTGCCACCTGCCTGTACCAACGTCTCCGGTTCTGGGGTCGCCTCACTGCCCGTCCCCGGCTACTCTGACTGCCACCTGCCTGTACCAACGTCTCCGGTTCTGGGGTCGCCTCACTGCCCGTCCCCGGCTACTCTGACTGCCACCTGCCTGTACCAACGTCTCCGGTTCTGGGGTCGCCTCACTGCCCGTCCACGGCTACTCTGACTGCCATCTGCCTGTACCAACGTCTCCGGTTCTGGGGTCGCCTCACTGCCCGTCCCCGGCTACTCCACCTGCCACTCCCCCTTTCCTTCCCAGTCTGCGCATGGATCCTTACTGGTGACCATGACAGCTTGTTAGTATATTTGTATTAGTGGTTCATTGGGCTTGTCTTGAACTAATTAGTAATACACTTTAGTTAGCAGCTACATACACAGCCTAGATAGCTAGATTTTAGTTGAAAGCAATTGCTGCTAACCAGCTGGCTTAGTTGCAATACAGCCAGTCATTCCACCCATTCTTACCAGTAACATGTATGATTACTTTTTATTTGCTACACAGATTAATAGTAGGACTACATTATTATTTAACTGTGCAATTAATTTAGTGTTTCTATTCAGCATTACTGTAGGCTAAAATTTAATGCTGGTCAAACATTACATACACAGCTTGCATTTGTAATTTCTTAAATAATTGTTCCTTGTTGTTACTAGGGTGTTAATATGTTTAGCAAAATATGTAACTAGAACTCCGGTACCTCTCTCAAGTACTTTTTTACTCATACTTGATTTGTTTTTTCCAGGCGGTACTTCAATTTTTACTTGAGTACATTTTGGGACTTTTACATGTAGTGTTCCTCCCCCCGGATAGGGCCACAATGTCACTGGACCCCTGGTCTCAGCCCCAAGGTATTACGCTGCTATATTATAGTGCTATTATAGTCAGTTCTCCTTCTCCAATATAAATCCTTAGATCTAAGGAAATGCATTTTCATGATGTCTTGGCCCACATCTGCGGAGTACCAGGCTTGACTTGTTGCTGTCCGTTTCCAAAGTCCTCTTGGTTGTGTTGCAGATCTAGACGATACTTGACGATTTCAGCTGCAATTCTGATGAACCCCCCCCCCCCCCCCCCCCGTCTGTCCCTGTCCTTGTCCATCTGGTCATGCTTCCGATCTGGACTAGGTTTAGACAGACTCTGGACTCAGCCCGTATGCATTTATATTACAATTTGGACTCTTAATATGTTCACCTGGCACAGCCAGAAGAGGACTGGTCACCCTTCTGAGCCTGGTTCCCCTCTAGGTTTCTCCCAAAATGTCTGCCTTTTTAGGAAGTTTTTCCTAGCCACTGAATTTGAAAACTTCTGTTTGCCAGGTGTTTTGTAAAAGCACTTTGTGACAACAGCTGCAGTAAAAAGGGCTTTATAAGTTAAATTTGATTTCGTTTGTGGTGGAGATAAACTTAATAAGAAACGTTAGTCAATTTAACTGTATCAATATCATTCACAAATGGCCAATTAGCTGTTAATTTTTTGCCAGTGGCAAAAGAAGATTAGAGTATTTGGTCAGGGTAGACACAAAAGGCTGTACTGACACCTGTCAAATTTACAGCTCTGTGGTGTAGTGGTTAAAGACACTACCTTCCACGTGGGCAACCTGGATTCGAATCTCGAGAGGGCAACATTTTCTATTGCGGGCCGGCTGAACTAGGCTTGTCTGTTTTCTTGTTTCCGGAGCTTTATGTCAGTGACATGACAGTTTTGTGGCACCACCTTCAGGACTATTTGGTCCATAGCTACGGCCCCGAGGGAGACCCAATGTGAGGCCAGACCCACAGGTCTAACTCTCGCGGCTGCGGGTGCAGGATTCAACCTTTGGCTTGGGACAAGTCCGGCCAGACACCAGAAATGTGCGCTGAGCAGGTGTCTGGCCTCACACTACAGAATCCACAGCTCTTTCGGCCAGCAGGGAGCCACGGGGAGGGGCAGGCTTGGATTGGAATTTGTTCAACGTGGGCCAGATGACACCTAAAGGTTGGAACATGTATGGAGTGTCTGTGGCCTCTGTTGTGGGAACATGTTTAACTCCAGAGGAGCTAATGCATTGCACATGATGAAAGACATCAACATATACCCTGCCAGTCCGGATGTGCTCGAGGCACTCCTCAAGAGGACATTTGCGTTCATGTCGAGAAACCCCGGTAGATATATTGCACACAGTGACTGGAGTAAACTCCCATCCCAAAATGTGTGCCCCTCGATCAACGGAGCATGTTCCACCTTGTCAGGAGACAAAACGTGTACAAACAACAATGTAACTGTGTTAGTAGGGAAACAGCGTTTTGTCGACTGTTGCAAACAGGTTCAGGCATTGTGTGATACAGGCTTTCAAGGGTGCGTCATAGATGAAAATTGTCAAATTTAACAAATGTTGGCCCAAGAAATGTTTCAGGGGCAATAGATGCACTTGACCCAATACAGAGACTCACCACACATGGACAACCTTATGAAGGCTGAACCACAAGAGCTGAAAATAAATCTATTTGTCCCAGCTAACGAAAGGAAGAGATATCTCCCAGCCCATCATTGGATTTAATGTTAGATGCTCCAGAGAGAAAGTAAAACTAACAGATCAAGTTACATCTGGTATCAATTTAAGATAAAATGTAGCACATCAATCTATTGCCAAAGAAAGAACTTAGAACACCAGGAGAACTTATGACTACCTTGCAACTCCGGCCTGTCACAGAGCTGGGCCCCCAAGCATTGTGATTTACCCAGTTGTGACCGTCAAGCAACAACATGGTTGACTCCTTTACCACCAAATCATTGTTATACAGTCTACATACAAGGGGCTAGAAATAGACAGCCTGTGACACAGACAACAAAAAGTGCTCATGAGCATTTTGTTATGCAAAGTACAAAACAGTACTCAGGGACAATAGTTGTATCAATATCTCTTTTTGAAAGGAAAGATGTGGTAGATCTTAAAAGAGCTTGAAATTACAGCTCTGGGAAAAAATAAGAGACCACTGTACCTTTTTCTTTCCTTTCCAAATAAGTTGAAAATTGAAGTTTTGAGTGAGGAACAGAAGCATTCAATTTGCTGTGGTCTCTTGATTTTAACCCTTCTATTCCTCAAAACCTTTTTGACTTGCTTGGAAAGCATTACATTTTGGATTTGAAAAAAGCAGCAGTATCTTTATCATTTATTGAACATTTATCTCCCCTCTAATGTACATTTCTAGTCAAACTTGTGTGAATATACAGAATTCATGTTATTGACTACTAAAGACACTTGTTTTTAAGATGGCAATTCTATAAAGTTCAATTTGTTGAAATAGACTAAAAGGATTGCCAATGCAGCTAGCCATAGCCATGCTAGCACAAAGCTGGCCTATGCAGGTGTTATGTGAATGTAATTTAAAGACTGCATATCTTTGGAGAGGGCATGTTTCTTTCAATGTTTGTACATGCAACAGTGCAGTTTAATTCCTTTATTTTGTAAGTGTAGGAGATAGTTGCATTGCATGGAATTTGTCAGTTGAGATTTTGAAAAGACATGTATTGTAAGACACAGGGATTTAAACAGTTACTCAAGAAACCGAATTTACTACCTCACATTGCCATTTTTATAATACACTGAACATGTGCTTGAATACAGTGATACCGACGGGAAGGACACCCGTGGACATTGCACCGGGCACAGGCCTGTGGGGGCAATGTGGTTGGCTTAAATATGATTATTAATCAGTCAGTCACTGTATTCAGTACCATCGAGAATTGCATTGATGATGATTTTCATGTTTTTAACTATTTATGTTTTTTATACTGAATTATGATTAAACCATTTTCTGTACATTTATTTTTTTCTACCAACCGCCAATCAAGGGTACCCTAACTCCTACAGCCAGTAAGAGCAATAACCAAACACCAACAACCAAACAAGGTGATACCCTAAACACCAGCGCCACTTTATTAAAGCTGCACTTACCACTCTGAGGTAAGCTAGAAACATAACACATATTAAAGTTCCACCACCAATGTTTAACACAGGTATGAAGTTCTATTCTGCATATTAATCTAGTACTTCAACACCAAGTACTTCTATTGTTATGTCATCCAAAAATGAATGTCTTTATCATACTTCTATCCGTATTCCCAGTGTGTCCTGGTCATTCTCATCTTGATCAAAAAGTGCCAATAGTTGTAGACCCACTTACATGTGTTAAACACTGGTATTGATACAAACACTGGACTGATACAAAAGGTTTAGTACAACTAATGTGTGCTGCTACTCACCAGTGTATGTGCTCCTGTAAGGGTGATCTTTAACAACAGTGGTCTGTTGATACAGGAGATACGCTCAGCCTGATATCATAATCACAGATGAAGAGAGAGTAGCACGGGGGGGTGCTGGTCTTCGTTCCTCTTTCAAAAGACCTCAACCAAGAAACGAAACCAATGGTCCTACTACACAGGATACATATGGGGGAGTTTCCTTTCACAACTTGAATTCAAAGTTCATGTCATAATTAGGGTTTAGTCAACCTGGAAGCGTCTCCGTCTCCTTACCACCTTGATCCCTTCTTCGAGGAACGAGGATAATAGATCTAACCTAAGGTTCACTTTCAGTAGGTCACCTCAGTACAACACATATGGCGTAATACAATCCCACATCAAGCTGGACAGGTAGAACAAGCAGCATCAGCATGGAAGATGCAGGCGACCTATTAACCCTCATCCTTCCCCCACCCACAACACTGTATTAACCCACTTCCTTCCCCCGCCCACAACACTGTATCTAACCCACTTCCTTCCTCGCCCACACCACTGTATTCACCCACTTCCTTCCCCTGCCCACAACACTGTATTTACTCACTTCTTTCCCCCGCCCACAACACTGTATTTACTCACTTCTTTCCCCCGCCCACAACACTGTATTCACCCACTTCCTTCCCCCGGCTGACAGCACACTATGTGCCAGGCTAGAGATTGAGGCAATTAATCTAAGAAACGTGTGAGGGGATGACCAGCTTGCCACAGCACAAATGTCTGTCAGCACTGAGGCAAATCATTCCAAAGTAGTGGAGCTCTATGAGAGAAAGCCCTGCCTCCGGCTGTTTCTTTTGAGATTTTAGGTACAATTAAAAGGCCTGCATCTTGTGATCTAAGGTTACGTGCAGGTGTGTATGGCTGGATCATTTCAGCAAGATAAGTAGGAGTAAGTCCATGAATTGATTTATAGGTTAACAATAAAACCTTAAAATCAGTCCTAACCCTAACAGGCAGCCAGTGTAAAGAGGCTAGTACTCGAGTAATGTGTTCAAATTTTTTTGTTCTTGTTCTAGTTAGGATTCTAACAGCAGTGTGAAGCACTAATTGAAGTTTATTTATTGATTTATCAGGGTAACCGGAAAAAAGAGCATTGCAGTAATCTAGTCTTGATGTAACAAAAACATGGATTCGTTTTTCCGCATCAGTTTTTGATAGAAAGTTTCTGATTTTTGCAATGTTTCGAAGATGAAAATAAGCTACTCTTGAGATATATTTTATATGTTCATCAAAGGAGAGGTCAGGGTCAAGGGTAACGCCGAGATTTCTTACCGTTTTTTGGGATAGGACCATGCAGCCATCGAGATTCACAGTGAGATCTGCCAGTAAAAGTATTTGTTTCTTGGGTCCTAAAATGAGCATTTCTGTTTAAAAGCAAGAAGTTCTCTGTCATCCACTTCCTAATATCTGAAACACATGCTTCCAGAGTAGCTAATTTTGGGGTTTCTACATGCTTCATCGAAATATATAGCTGTGTGTCATCAGCATAGCAGTGAAAATTGACATTGTGATTTTGGATAACATCTCCAAGAGGCAGCATGTATAGCGAAAACAATAAAGGGCCCAGGACCGAGCCTTGAGGAACACCCAAACACACTTTTGTTTTGTCCGAGGTTATACCATCCACACATACGAACTGATATCTTTCAGATAAATAAGATTTAAACCAGGCTAGAACATTTCCACGTAGCCCAATATGGGTTTCAAGTCTCTCTAAGAGAAGGGAGTGATCAATAGTGTCAAAAGCAGCGCTAAGATCAAGAAACAACAGGACGGATGCAGAACCTTTGTCTGAGGCCATTAGGAGGTCATTTGTTACCTTCACTTGTGCAGTCTCAGTACTATGATGGGGTCTGAAACCGGACTGGAGCATTTCATAAAAGTGTTATTTGTCTTCAGGAAGGCGTTCAGTTGTTGGGAGACAAATGTTTCTAAGATTTTTGAGAGGAATGGGAAGTTTGATATTGGCCTATAGTTGTTTAAAGTATCAGGATCCAAATTGGATTTTTTTAAAAGAGGCTTAATTTCAGCTATCTTTAGTGAGTTTGGTACACATCCAGTGGAAAGGGAACAGTTTATTATGTTCAACATTGGTTGACCTAGCACCCAAAATAGCTCCTTGAGTAATTTAGTTGGAATTGGGTCTAGCAGACAATTTGTTGGTTTGGAACTCATAACAAATTTAGTGAATGTGTCGAGCGATACGGGATCAAAAAGTTGTAATGTCCCCATGGACACCTGATTAGGAAGGTTCAGGACATTCTCAGGACAACTGCGATTTTGGGGACTGTAATTATTCGAGGAGTCAGTTATTTGTTTTCTAATGGTGATGATCTTTTCATCAAAAAAGTTCATGTATTCATTACAGCTAAAGTGAAGACCCACTTCACTTATTGAGCGTTGCTTTTTAGTTAACTTTGCAACTGTATCAAAGAGAAATTTTGGATTGTTTTTGTTCACCTCAATCAGGTTGGA
>JACXGJ010004024.1:0-48747 GCA_016801105.1 Esox niger
GGAGAGGGATGGAGAGGGATGGAGAGGGGGATGGAGAGAAGGATGGAGAGGGATGGAGAGAGGGATGGAGAGAGGGATGGAGAGGGATGGAGAGAGGAATAGATCAGGATGGAGAGGATGGAGAGAAGGATGGAGAGGGATGGAGAGAGGGATGGAGAGAGGGATGGAGAGAGGGATGGAGAGAGGAATAGATTAGGATGGAGGGATGAAGAGCGGAACAGTTTATCAAGAATATGTTTGATGAAATCCATGTTACTTACACATATAGTCTCCTAATTGGTACACTACAATCTCTGAATGGTGACACCCAACTGTTTGCTTAACAAGAGAGGGAGATGAGGGGTTAGAGAAGCGTGGGATGAGAGGGGAAGAGATATGAGGGGAGGAGAGAGGAGGAAGTAAAGTGAGTTTCCAGTAGAACTGAAGACACATTCATCATTGTCTTCCAGACGTTCCAGCCTAGGTGTCGCCTCCTCTTAATGACCACAGAGAGTGATAGTGAGACGGAAAGGGGGAGATAAAAAAAGAGAAAGTCTGTGTCCAATCTAGTACTGGCCAACTTTACCTAACCACAGTGTACACTGTTCAACTCTCTCCCAAAGACATGTAAGTGTCAGAGCTACATTGAGTCTAACTTTCAGGCCCAACTGACAGATTTGCCTCATAATGCAGGCATTCACATGATAGTTAGTCCTCAAAACACTGTACTGCAGCGCCATCTGCTGGTACAAAAACATTCTAACAAAATCAATAGCTCTGCTTAAAGCAGCTCACATCTAATGGCAGTCATCGGGACAACTATAGTAGTAGCTCACTGCGGTTTGACTGTTTGACTGAATGTGTGTAGTAAGGTAAATGGACTGCTACAGTATGCAATGCAAGTAGCAAGGCTACCAGCCTGTTTAGTCACTTCCCCTCCCATCCCTACATTCTCGGAGTCAAATGCCAAGGCAATATGGTGTTATCTGGTTGATCGTAATAGAACCTGAGGCTTCCAGAAAGAGAACCGTGACAGGATGACCCCGACAAAGTCATCATCGCTGAGAACCATGAAATACATCGAACGTCTCCGAGGTCATCTGTGGGAGTTGCTGTCAATTTGCCTATTTGGACGTCTCAAAATCCGCCATTGGGTATGTGGGATGTAAAGCTGAATTAATTCATGTGGATTATTAATCACGACTGAAAACCTCACTTAACAACCCAATTCTGTGATTCTGTTGGCTCAGATATATGCTGCAGCAGTCTAATGGAGGGTAACTCAGCCTTGGGCTGATGAACTGATTGATTAATGTCAGACTGAGACAAATCAATTGGTTAAGGAGACAGATAAGAAAGATGAAAGGATGGGTGGGTGGATAGATGGAGGCAGGAAAACAGTATGTGGCCCAGGCATTCATCCATTCAACTCATCCATTCAACTCATCCATCGTTAGACTCACTGAGGTTGTACTCCTGTACTTTGCTGACATAGCTGTAGATTGGCGAGTAGCCAAAGAGGACAACCATGACCACGTCCCCATTGGCCAGTTCAGCCATGTGGGCGGAGTGTCCCTCCACTGCAGAGGGCGTGTCCTGAACAGGGCTGTTGGGGGTCCTCAGGGACCAAGTACGACGAGGGATGTTGAAGACCCAAAGCTCGTCGGTCACGTTGCCTGATCCAGCCTCCAGTTTCCCCCCATACATGTAGATGTCATCCTGAAGAGGAACACCACAGGAGAGATTATGGTTTGGGCATTTTGTTTGTGTAAAAATAAAAAAAGACTAGAGCACTTTGAATCTGAATCATGGGATTCATGGAACTGGGTACCATGTTTTTACTCATGAAGACAAATGGTAGAACCGTGCAGGGGTGTAGTGGAGCATTAACACAAGTAAACACACAGCAAAAAAACTTTCCCTTTCATGACAGTGGTGAGATAATGGGTTCAAATATATGGAGTTCCCCCACATAGAATACTGATGGTATGAAACAATAAAAAAAAAAAAAAACATTATTTAACAAAAAAGATTTTTCAAGTATTTCTATTGGAGACATTTTATCAAATGTACCAGCCCATTTCCAAAAGAGTTAGAATGCTGTGTAAAATGCTAATGAAAAAAAGAATGCAAGGATGTGTAAATCATATATCACTAGATTTAAATGACAATATTACAAAGACAACACATGAAATGTCTTAACTGAGCGTTTGGGAACTGAGGAAACAAAGTGCTGTAGTTTGAAAGTAAAATGTATTCCCATTCTTGCTTGTTATAGGATTTCAGCTGCTCAACAGTTTGGGGTCTCCTTTGTCATATTGTTTGTTTCATAATTCACCAAGTGTTTTAAATGGTGGACATGGTCTGGACTGCAGGCAAGCCGGTTCATTGCCAGGACTCTTTTACTACAGAGACATGCTGTTGTAATACATGCAGAATGTGGTTTGGCATTGTCTTGCTGAAATAAGCGAGGCCTTCCCTGAAAAAGACATCATCTGGATGGCAGCAAATGTTGCTCCAAAACCTGTATATATTGTTCAGCATTAATGGTGCTTTCACAGATGTGGAAGTCACCCACGCCACGTGCACTAATGCCCCCCCCCCATATATCACGGATGCTGGATTTTGAACTGTGTACTGATAACAAGCCGGATGATCCCTCTCCTCGTTAGTCAGTGGGACACGGGATCCATGATTCCCAAAAGGAATTTCAAATTATGATTCCTCAGACCACAGTTTTCCACTTTGCCTCAGACCATCTTAAAAGTGCTCGGGCCCAGACAAGGCAGCGGTGGTACTGGATCATGTATATATATGGATTCTTGTTTGCATGGTAGAGTTTTAACTTGCATTTGTGGATGCAGTGACCCATGCAGAGATGTCCACTACAGAATCATGTCTGTTTTATGCAATGCTGCCTGAAGGTACGAGGATCACTGCCATCCAAGATTAGTTTTCGGCCTTGTCCCTTGTGTATACAGAATTCTCTGGATTCTCTGAATCTTTCAATTATATTATCTACTATAGATAGAGAGATCTCCAAACTCCTTGAAAGTTTACATTGAGAAACGTTATTCTTAAATTGTTACAATCTTTGGCCATGCGGTCTTTTACAGAGTGGTGAACCCCTCACCATCTTTACATCTGAAAGACTCTCTGGGATGCTCTTTTTATGCACAATCATAGTACTAACCTGTTGCCAATGAACCAAACTGTGAGATGTTCCACAAGTTTAGCATTACACACTGTTTCCAGTTTTCTGTTGGCCCCTGTCATCTTACTGCTACATGTAAGATAAAAAATCGAAATGATATAAGCTTCAGTGATTTCTAGGAGGTATTGCGGCCTATCAACATGAAATATGTATATCTCAATCAAGGATATGAATCATGTTTTTACCTTTTAATAGCAAATTTATATTTATATCAATGGCAGGAAAACTGCATGTCCTAAACATTAAGTAGCATGCTGTATAGTCAGCCTGGAACAAAGGAAACCTCCTTGCACAAGCAACACATTTTCACTACACTGTGGGGGGCCAATTATATCATGGTCGGACCAAACACATGCCACTAAGGAACCGACAGCCTTAAGAGCCTTGGAACGAATGTTCTGTCAGGTAAATCTGCTTTCCTCTTACTTCTACATTACCTCAGCCAGCAATGCAGCCCCCAACACAATCTCTCTTGCTAATCTCGAAAACCCAGAACAAAGATTGAATTGTGTCAAATGCTTGAGTTTAGCGGTGGCAAGAGAAATATACAGTAAAACGGTAACATCAAAAAACACAAAAACATGTATGGTCCCTGAATACAAGGAAAAGGTTCATTTACGGGGTCATGATTCCTTTCAGTTTCAACCTTTAGTTGGGCCTACATTTCGTTTTTTATCAAATTTAAATTTTCGTCATAATTTGCACAAACACCAATTTTTTTGAAATGTCTGAAGGGCCAAGTATTGGTACCGAGCTGAACCCGGGCATAAGGTCCAGTTCAACATCTGATTCAACATCTGGTCCTACACACATTTAACACTCACTTCATGCACACATTAATCCATGTTACAGACCAGATAACTAGGCCTTAGTGCACAATACATAACAAGCACAGCTAAATCAGTTGGCTTGTCATGGGTTTCATAACAACACACACAGTCAAAGTCATGTAGTAAAAGTGGATGTGGGGGAACCAAGCACAGTGCGGCACAAAGTTAATTAGTAATCCCTTCCGGCGGCAGGGGGTTTAACCACGGGGCCCCCGGCTGATCTGGGGCCCCCACGCTTCCTTCTGATGCTTCATTTCCAATACGGGGGGCTTCTATTGAAGTCAGCTTTTTTTGTATTTCTGAGAAAACAAAATAAGAACGCCAAGCAGGGTAGGTTATATAAACACTATGACCTGAACGCATGCGTAATAACAAGCCATTGCTTCAGTCTGTGTATTAACATTGGGAAAAGGCGGGTGACAGCCTATATTCCTCACAGCAGCAGACACTTACAGTAATCTCCCAATCCTTAAGAGACAGAGGAGGAAAATAACCAATTCCATGGTAGAGGACTGCGCCGGATTACAAACTTGCGAGGGATTGTGTCGAAGAGAGTAGGTCAGTGTGTGTGTGTGTGTGTGTGTGTGTGTGTGTGCGTGCGTGTGTGTGTGTGTGTGTGTGAGACCCAAACAACAGGCATGGCTACACAGACATGCTCTCCTGTCTGACAGTGAAAGTCTATCATGTTCTCATCTTGCTATTCAGGGTGCGTTGGCTTGATGTCTGTGCCGCAGCAACAACCTCCTCAAAGCAGCTATTCATTTATATGCTAATAGTGAAGTCCTCCTTTCAGTATGTGGGACCGGTGGCTGAGGAAAGGCAGCACAGCCACACGCAGCACTTCCCAACCCAAAGGGAAATCCATTTGAGTGAGGCAGGTACTGTACCACTATGACACATCCGCCATTGTGAACGGTTAAACAACACTTGATGGGCTGAGGGTGCTCACTTCTATCAACGCAGGCTGATGTAGTTCATGTCAAATGGTGTTGAGTGTATCCTTAACTCTAACAAAGTCTGGTGGACCAGGTGGCTACTACACCAGGGAAACACCACATTGGCAAAATAAAAGCTAGTTGCTACTGTATGTCCAATTATTGGAGTAAAAAATTAAGTATACAAAAGCATTTACTCTTGAATAACTGGACGTAGCAATGCTTTTGGGTTTTTAGAATGGTCAATCCAAAATTCAAACTAAATTTAGATCAATCTTTGTAAAGTAAATATACAAACACCATACAGCCTCAGAAGATGGTTCAAACTAGTATAATATCATGGACAGTCAGTCCATGCATCAGTTATTCTGTCTCAGAACGTGATTACATTTCTCTAGCCCCGCCACATAGCTTCACTGAAACAGTCGCTCCTAAGGTTGTGTCATATTGAGTGGTAGAAGTAAAGACATTTCTAACATCCTTTGTTTGAACTACTTACTGAAAGTCAGCCATAAACGACAGACCGTCAGATTCCCACACATGCTCTGTACCTGGATGATGTGCCACTGCTGAGGGCTGGGGGGCAGTAGAGGCAACGCACTGGTGTCGCAACCTTTGAAACTTAAAAACACGCTAGTAAGTGTCTATAATCAGCACAAGTGCTTTCATTGTGTCTTTTTAATATTATTGAAATGATATAGTTATGTTTACAGCAATATATTCAAATCCTAGCTTTCTCAAGGATGGGGGGTTGTGTGTCACCCCGGGATATCTGTCTATGTCAGTTCCCTACTCTAGCTGAAGTCATGACTGTTACTCTATGATTTAAATATCTCTCATACACAGACTGCAACCAAGGCCAGTTTGAAAGTCAGTTCACCAAAGTGAGGGAACTTTATCACTGTATGTGTAGTAAGTGAGTGCTTCCATGGAGGTACCATAAAAAATAAAACAGCAAATACTGAATGAGAGTAACAAATAAGCCATATCCCTTAAACAGTAGAAAACTACTTCCATTCAACTCACAGGAACAAAGTAACATCCCCTAAGGTGAGTAGCCATAGTAACCTAAAACATCTAATTTAAAATCCATTTGTACCTCTTGAAAGCAACCAAATCATTTAGGAGTTTAGCAGCAAAGGAAGAATTTTATGTCAGAAATACATGCCACAGGCAGCCTTTCTATTTAACAGGGTCATTCAGGCAGACTCCTACAGTTTCAAGGGGAGAAGAGGCAGAGCAAGCAGTTAAAATGTAGTTGTCATGCTTGCTTCCTCTTGTGAGCCAAAATGTCAGTTACCAGAGCTAAGCCTGCAGCCCTGCTGCTTCCTGACCAACCCTGAGGTCCCCACATCCATCTTACTGCCATGTTATCTCTACTTAGACCCAGGGGGAGGCAGTCCTCTTTACTCCCTCAACCAACAGAGAGGTGGAGAGGGAGCGTGTGGGAAGTAAAAACACTCAAACGACAGAGAGAATGAGAGAGAAAGAGGCAGAGACTGGGAAGAGAAACACTCAGCAAATAGAGATAAAGAGAGAGTGTGTGAAGAAGGGAAACACTCAACCAACAGAGATGGAGAGAAAGTGCGAAGAATAGAAACACTCAACCAACTGAGATTGAGACGGTGTGTGAAGATGAGAAACAAATAACGGTCCCTTCAGGATTACACAATAACAGAATGTTTTGGCAAAATCTAAATGTCCTTACAGATTATGTGAGGGCTTGTATATTGAACGAATCTCCAGCATAGAACCTGGCTGTGCATCAGAAGGCAATGATCTACTTGTTAACAAATTACTGGTTAATTCATTATTTTCTAAACAGAAATAGACAATATTCATACGATCATTTGCCCAATCCATCTTATCTCCTGGACTTTACTATCAAGGATCAGTGTTAATGACTTAAAAGGAAAGGGGTATAGCTGGCACTGGTACATAGGACAAAACTGTTCTGTCCCACTTGTTTTTTTAGGCTAATATATTTATATATATATATATATATTTATATATATATATATATATATACACATACACAAATATACAGGTTGGTTGCATTTTTATAACTCTTCTTGAGAACAAAGTAAAAAGTCATGTTTTTTGCATTGATTTATACCAGAACAACAGATGGGTGCTATTTTAGAACAGAATATTTCAACACTGTATTTTAATTCTAGATGACATACATTTTGATTAAGTATTGTCACACATGTCGGCAAAAAGCCATGTAAAAGGTCGACTATAACAGGATGGTTATACATTTTCTTTAGGGCAGTACTGAAGGAGTTGGATTAAGAGGTTGGATAGACAGTCATTTCATGCCAAATTATTAAATCATACCAGTATGTACAGTATATGCAAATCAGTTGTTATATTCAAACAAAACCACACAAGCATCACGTTCTATCCAAAATAAGGTTTCACCAAAATATCTTAATATCATTGACTTCCTGTATCTGAGTATGCAGTTGTTTATGCACTATTACAAATATCACAAAGGATTACTTTAGATTAGAAAACTATTTTGGTCATAATCCAAAAACAGAAAGTATACTCCATTATGCAGCTCTACATTAAAACTTGTTTCACAACATTGCTTTATTTACAGAGAGCTGTGTAGCTGTATAGGACTGCCTGGTGACAGAAAGCTAGATGGGACACATTCACCTGACAGTGGGCTGCAACCATTAGCAGACTTACCTGGTAGAGAGCCAGAGAATGGCCATATCTTTGCAGAGGACTCGTATTGATTGGCACCACATCCCAAGTGCTGCTCTCCAGATTATAACTGCAGGGGAGAGAGAGAGAGAGAGAGAGAGAGAGAGAGAGTCAGGCCATAGCTGATAGAACATACAACAAAGAGATAAATCGATGAAGTAAGTGGCGGGAGACTGAAAAGATACAGAGAGACATAACAGGTTAAGGGAGACAGAGAGATGAAGTTGTGGAGGGGAGCGAGAGTTTGAGCCAAAGGCCCACAGGGACAGAGGAAGACAGGAAGGGGAGAGATACAAAAATAGATAGAAACACAGGCATTCTAGGCCTCTCTTTGGTCAAAGCCTTACTTGAGCACCATGTGGAAGGAGCTGTAGTTGAAGGTGTATCCCCCAATGACCCACATGAGTTTCCCGTGCACCACGGCCTTATGGGAGGCTCTGCCCAGGGACTGGCCGAAGGGCTTGACATTAGGCCTTACCCAGTAAGACTCTGTGGATGGCACTGACAAAGCGCAATCTGGACCTGTAGGGGAACACAAAACACTTGAGTCAAATGCACAGGTTAAATACTGTCAAATATGGAAACCATGACAGTATTTAAGAAGCACTTAACAAAAAAGACTAGAGACTGTTCCGAAACACTTATATCTTTGCCAACCAAACACAGTGTTAGAGCATCATCTGCTGGTGAAAAGCTCACTAACACATCTGTGTGCATATCAAACCCTACTGTTTTAAGTGGGTACTTGTTCACTACAGTACTTATATCCTACAAATATTTACAATTTGGCTCGGTGAAGACAAGGTTTTCACCGGTTTACAACATATTTATTAAACTTGCCCTTCCCTTTCCAATCATTTTAGAGAAAGGGGAAGACTTTGAAGGGCGAGATCTTTAGGGGCATCGCAACAGTTGCTGGAAAAATCTATTCATATTGTTAACAGGAGTGAGGGCCTAATTCATCAAAACCAATTATGAGAGGGACCCAATGATATTGGCCTCTGTTGGCCCTTATTATTGTGGGGGACTGACAGTGGACAGGGGCACTGATAGGGTTATAGGGACTGGGCCCTGTTGAACACATTACAGTCAGTGGAGAAAAGCTCATTAGTTAAATGATTCTGGTGAAATTACCAGTGACCAGCAACTGGGCGCCAGAACACAGTAGTGGCACCCTGCTGGGCAGTTCTGTGATTGGTTGGCTATCCTATAAGAAGAAGGTTGAGGTGTTAAGTGCTCAGTTTGGCATTTACCCTGGATGGGTAGTAGAACCTGTCTTGTTGAAACCAAGAAATCACCAACACATATGTCTTCCTTAATCAATTTGATAGGTAATATTCTCTCTGGGGTTTAAAGCTGTAAAACATTGTTGTCAATGGGGCAAAACAGATTCACAGGGCAGTATTAATGAACTGTTCACTTACAGTAAATTCAAATGATTTAATCGGATACAAAGGAATCAGATATAGATCAAGTTAAAACAAGAAACCAGGCAAGCCAAGTTCAGCCAGCCCGCAAAAGAAATCATTGCCCATGTGGAAGGCAGTGTCGTTAAACACTACACATTTTAGCAGTGGCTAAACAACACTGAGCATTGTGTTAAACTGACAAATGCTTCTTATTAAATTTACCAACATCTATGAACTGTATGGCTTTTGCCACTGGCTGTTTAAACAGCTTATTAGCCAGTAATAGGCTTACTAGTATCTACTATCTCCCTAGGAATATTCATAAGACTTGAGCAATTGCTAGCGAGCCTGACGTCACAATATAACCATATACAGTTTTAGTTAAGGCTTACTATAACATAACTACTGTATGTTGTAATTGGCAAATGTGTTTGTCTATCCTGACTCAAAACTCATGCAACATCCAACAGAAACACTGCAATACAACCATAAACTCTTTTCTTTCAGACTTACATAGACTTACATAGATATGGAAGGTTTTAGCCTGCAAAGTTCCCATCTATGTGGAATAATTCATACTTCTGTATCTGTGTTGAGATCCGAACACGAGACCCATTGTTTGCAGGCCAGCTTCACTAACCACTATGCTATTGACCAAGGGGTCAGTCAGTCAGTCACTCGGTCGGTCGGTCGGTCGGTCGGTCGGTCGGTCAGTCAGTCAGTCAGTCAGTAAGAGACAATCACTCTTCTTAGCCTCCTACGCTTACGTGGTCCAGCAAAAAGGTATATATTTCAATTTTCTTTACAATGACAGCTTAAAGGTTAGAAGGTTTGGGTTGCTCCAAATTCTGTTACTAAAAAAGCACGGGTCTTTTCAGCATTCTCTACATTCTTTACTACTCTAAATACTGTCTCATCTATCTTCCCCACTCTCTCCTCCATTTCCCCACTCTTTCTCTCATTTATCATCCCCACTCTCTTTCTTCCCCACTCTCTTTCATCTATCTTCCCCACTCTCTCCTCCATTTTCTCCACTCTTTCTCTCATCCATCATCCCCACTCTCTTTCTTCCCCACTCTCTTTCATCTATCTTCCCCACTCTCTCCTCCATTTTCCCCACTCCATTACAGGATCATTTGGAATAATATGCAACTTTTGGATGACATATACCATTCATTTGTCAAAATTAATACCTTGTTGTGAATTATTGATAAATAACAATATTTAATTACCTTGTCTCAGATTTTAAAACAGATTTAGGTCAAAATAGGGACTGTAAGACTCTGAAAACCATTCTGGTGTGTCTGGCCTACAAATGTGTGCATCGTCTGGAAGTAACCTAAGGGCAGTTACCCTAGGGCTTGGTAGGTTTTCCTATTTCATCATTTGGGCTTTGCTTCTTTCCTATATATTTTGACAAAAAAAACTGTTGGTGACAGGCTTGATGCTGCCACTACCATACTTGACAATACAAAGGGATCAACAAATTTGTATTCACTCCACATCTGACCTTATGTGAAATTGAAAGTAAGCATGTGTCAAAACAACTCCAAATCATACTTCCCATTTTCATTTTGCTAAAAGGTTGGTAAGTTATATTGCAAGACAATGCAGGAAAGTCATTACCTTCAGTTTCTAGCTAGAGCTCATTCAAAAAAATGCTTAATTTGCACAGAGCAAATTAAGTTGATGAAGAAAATGTATGCATGAAAAAGGGCACAACACTAATAATTTGAAAAAAGATAAGGGTGTGAAAAGAATAAAGCAGATCAAGTGGGGATATTTTAATTATTCATGAGTAAACAGAAGTGTGGGTTCCTGAATAATGCTGTGGGCCTTCATTAGGCTTTGAATAGATGTCTTGACCAACTGTTTGGACCAAAAACAACAGATTTGGTTTGAAGCTGATACAATACAAGACATAGTAAAATCCTGTACATGTTAAAGTTTGTGATGGCAGCATAATGTTACAGTTATGATTGTCATTGACAGGAATACGTAAGTCTGTCAGGATAAGAAATTGATATTTTAGGAGCAAAGCAAAATGTAAGGAAGATTTCAGTTAGCATTCTGGATTGTGCTGTGACGTTTTATGGTCCCTCTCATATTTCCTAACCAAAACAACATAATTAAACTACTCCCCTCCTCACTTTTGACAATTTTTGCTTCCAATCAAACAGCATTCCCACTAACAAAAAACTGCCATGCCACTCAACAGGGTTAAATGCAGCAATTTTACCTCATGAGCATTAGACTGTTGTTTCCCATCATGGACGGATGCCATTGTCCTAGCTGGCACTAACCGCCCGCCCAAGGCTCAGTATCAAAGCAGGAGTCAAAGCCAAAATTTGGCCTTGGGAGATAAAGGGTCAAACTGGCAAGAAAGCAAATAACATAGTCTAACTTCGTTATATTCCAATGTAGTTTAAAAACAAAATTGAGCACTATTTACCAGAATTACCTGTATATTTTTTATATGAACAGGTGGGGGCAAAGCTAAAGTTGTGTAGAGAGTTATAATTCCTGTTAAAGCCATTTATTACATCGATTTGCAGATAAATCCTAGTTCCAGGCTCTGTATATGCAAGCTCTCAACAATAACATGTCATATTTGATATTTGAATTTGAAATCAAACGTTTAAAATGTAATGCAGAATAACATAAAATAACAATTCACCTCGCTCTAAAGAACCTGACATTCTAGTGTATGCAGGTCCAGATGATGACCTGAGCATGTGTGGTCTACATTACAAATGCAGCCTCTACTATACTTACCGACAATACAGGCCCCCTTTTTTTAAATAAAGGTAAATCAATGCTGAATCAATGTCAAAAAGGTCACACAATGATACCCATCAAAATAATATGACCAAATATAATAGAGTACGACAAAAAAACACCAGCAAACTGTTCTTGTGTGGCAAAAACTCAACAGCATTTGAGGCGCTAAACAAAAACGCACAGGCTAAGCTAGTTTGTTAACACCATCTGCCCTGATAATATTTCCCTGTGGGCTACAGATTTCTAAACAACATTCACTGTTACACAATACTGTGTAACTCAAAAAGATCTCCACTCACATCCTGACTAAGTTGTGGATCCCTACCAGTTTGCCTACCAGTCGAACAGGTCTACAGAGGATGCCACCTCCACAGCTTTACACTCTGCCCTGACCCACCAGGACAAAACCAACATACACCCCTCTGCACACCTTGACAAGTCTGATAAGATGTTACAGTTCACATGTCATTGCTGTTAACCCTGTATTGCATTTGTACATGCAGACTTGCATCTTAAACGTGCACATCATCATTGCCCTCATTGCACATTTAGACCTGCCACTGTACTTGCATATGTTGTTACATACACTTGTCTACGTTGGGAACCTCACTACTGCTATCCCTGCATTTCAGTTGCACATGCAAACCTACTCCTTCCATTTGCCTCGATGGCAAATTCAGAATGTCATTGAGAATTGCTGCAACTACTGATCTCACTATACATTCTCATTAAGAATTGCCATATATAGTGCATTTGCATTAATTGCACACCTACACCTTCCTCTTGTGCATATATACACTTGTAAATATTTCTGCACTCCCCTGTTTGCACTTCAGGTTAGACGCAAACTGCATTTCTCTGTACTGTACTTCAATTACAACAAAGTTGCATCTCATCTAATCTAATACGGTTGCGGTTTGACCAGCAAAACGCCAAAGATTGATATTCAAAATAATACAACAACAAATATGTGCATTGTGTATACTGTAGGTATTGGTTGAGAAAAAGAATGTGATCTGTGCGTGGTCAGACGCAGTGATCCACAGCCACATGGACTTCTCTACCGTCATGCTGAGACCTGCACTGGTGTGAGCACCTCCATAACCACTAGATGGCAGACATGTTTCAAACAGAAGATATTACAGAATAGTATCTGAAATCCGAATTCAGGAAAAAGCAATGTTTACACGACATGTGGTCCCATGTTGAAACAACCTCTAATTATACACCACAACCTTTTAATACATATCACTGGGTAACTGGCAAACTGGGAGGGTTGTTGGCTGTGCTAAACCTCGGGTGATATTGGCACATCAACACAGCGAGGTGTTGAAGGGAGATCTGGGTATAGCGTTGATGAGGAAACGACAGATGACCAGAAGTGACAGGAAGTAGAAAGACATACTGACAAAAAGATTTAGAATGTTTGTTTCTAAGGGAAACATGTCTGGATACTACTATTCTTACTGAAGACACCCCTATTGGCTATAGTTACTGTCACTCCAAGAGAAGAAAAAGAGCAAAAGCATAGCCACCCTGGGAAAACATTTTAACATGAATACCTTCTCTTTACTCGGTTACCAACTAGTTAAACAGTTACAAATGAAATGAAGTCTAGCTTCTGAGAGGCCAAGACGACACACAGAAGATGAAACGGGCCCAGGATTATTCTGCAGGTGGTAGGATCTAAAATGTGTCTCTGTCATCATATTTCCTGACAACGTGCCTATTCGTCTTAGGAAGACACTTTTATTAGAAGATATTTAGTGGCTAGAGTAGCTAGTAATGACCGATGAACATCAAAAAAAGGTGCCAAAGAAATTAATAATTCGGTTTGTGGTAAATCCTAAGCTCCCTGGGGGCCATGGCGAAGTAGTTACGCCACAACAGTTTTCAAGTTGTTGGACTTTTACTTTAAAGTATCCCCCATAGTGATATCCAGTTGGTGATAAGCCCTGCAAATACTAACATGAATCAACTTGAGCCCATTGTCTTTGTCTAAAGACTGATACAGTACATATTCTAAGCACATGCGGTGTCCGATTGTTTTCCTTTGACAAACTCCCGGTAGATCAATAGTCTTCAGGTCCCTAGTCTCCTTGCGTTTTCAGCCAGTAGATGGCAGCGTGATGAAATTCAAAGGACACAACACCTTTTGCAACGAAGAATGAATGAACCCCACGGAGTACTGTGAGGATTTCATAAGCCAAGAAGACAACGCGGTATTGGGAACACCACAGCTCTTTCCCCACCTTGCCAGCTGTCATTGCAGACACAGCTCTTCTCCCCGGTGAGGTCACAGTAGCCGTGGTCGGGACTGCCACAGTTGTTCCTGCAGTAGGGGATGTTACAGGCCTCGCCCTTCCAGTACTCATCACACTCACAGTACACCCTGCTGGCGATGGAGTTCCCTGTGCTGCACTTCCCATGTCCGGAGCAGTTGTTAGGGCACGAGTTGAACCTGCAGTCGAAGAACAGGGAGGTTGTGGGTTAGATGAATGAACGCGTGAGTCCATGGGAGCGATGGGCGCTGTGTGAGTCGAGGTGGAAAGGTTGACATTCTAAATGACCACTTATTCTTGACTGACCTGCCTGTCTAGATATAAACATGAACTATTAATTATTTAAGGACAAATAGCTAAAAGAATACTTGATTCTGTCGAGCTGTTGGTGTATGTTTTTTTGAGAATTTCAGAGAAATGCAACAGAATCAGACAAAAAACTGAATTGTAAAGAGACTAGGTAGACTGGCAGAAAAGAGACAAGGGCGCCAGACAGAAGGTGGACCCTGGGAAATACATGGGCTCAGAAAGTTTATCATTGTGACAAGAGCGTTGCTCAGGCAACCCGACACCTTTATGGCCACATGGTGTGCCTGTGCTGGAGGCCTTGAAGCTGAGCTTTACAAGTCTGCAATACCATCCTCCTCTCTGGATGCTTCTTTGTGCATCAGCCCAATGAATCGTTTTTTAAGAATCACACACTCAGAAACACACATCTCCCCTATTTCAAGGGGAGCATTATCTCCTCAGTGGTAATGCCAATCCCTGCTAATCTTGAGGCAGGCCATGAGGATGTGGTGTAGTCTGAAGTTGCATGTGTGCAGGGACAGATAATGTAATGGGGACACAGCTCGCAGCTACACAACCAAGATGTATGGTTGTTTCCGGGATTGTGCTGTACAGTAGAGATAAAATGTTGAGTGTCTGAATCAGCCGCGGCCACTCACGAGTAGGATAAGTGGAATCCAGTCAGGTTGTAGGCAGCATCACTGAAAAAGTGCAACAATGCATATCCAGAGGAGGTGACTACTTCTGGAACAGTCTCGTTACCTCTTGTTTCCGGGACAACGAGACCACTGGTGGGAAAAGAAGAAAAATGCATTCATGATGGAGTAATCACACACTGTATTCTCTCTCTCCCTCTCTCTCACACACACAAACACATGTACACACACACACACACACACACACACAAAACACCAACAGGAACAACACAAATCTCCAAAGCATGCTGGGTAAATGATCATCCTCGGCTTGACGGCTAAGTTGAAATTGCAGTCACCATGACAACGCTCCTCCTCTCCTTCCTCCTTCTCCCTCCACGTCACTGGGAGAAAGTTTTTTCTTTCTATCTTTGGGATCGATCCCTTCATCGCATGGAAGATCAGGCTTATGCTTGAACGGCACGGCATAAACAAGCATCAGCAGCACCGCCCCATCAAGGTTATCAGGGGGAGAGGGAGGAGAAATCCCCTCTAATCTGTTTCCCACCAGCCTTTCCCCACCGGGAAGAGTACACCGAGACTTCCAGGGATCAACACAAAGAACAAAGCCAATACCGATCGACCAGGATAGAGCTGATGGGGCTCTTCTCTGTCCTGGTGCCCATGTTGGTCCCCATTTTGAACTTACATGCTGTGATTGTGATAGGCGGATGTTTTTTCTACTTCATAATTAGCTACACTGCGTGTAAATTGCAATGCACACTAAATCATCAAAATGTTATTGAAAGGACCCTGGATCCAATCCCTGAGCAGCTTTGATCAACATTCAATGTGCCCTTAAGCAGGGCAACTAATCTTTAGTTCTCGTAAAAGTTCCTCTGGATAAGAGTGTCTCTGAATACACTGAGGAGAGATTCTTCAAAGAGATCGGAATGGGAAGGGGTTTTCTTGGATTGAGAACACTGTTTGTAGAGATTGGAGAATGTAAAAGCATAACACACACTCCACACAAAAGCCTAGCACTACACCTGAAAGAAAATAGAATAATTCCTCTTCAAATAGCTAGTATTACCAGTCACCTCTGTGAGAGGAATATTGTTTAGCTACGTGTTGTGTTAATCTCATGTTTGGCAGACATGCGTATACGCTTGGTTAGAAGAGTTCAAACCACATGACACTCACCTGAACACTGCCACCAGAGGGGCATAGATGGAGTCTCCGTCAAACACATACATGTGGTCCCAACTACATTCGGTGGCAAAATGGTTGAAGCGCAATCTGAGAACAACATTTGGGCTGGAGAAAAGGGAACGACACTTGCATTAACAAAACAATTAAACTTGATACTCGCCACAGGGTCACTATCTGTGGGCTCGTACTGAGCTACTACTAATAGTTGAAAGTGTTGATGATTAATAAGCATGACTGGTTCAATACATGAGGCGAAACACTGTTCATGAATCAGACAAGAATGAGAATCAAATAAGGTTCTCAAATACAAAAAACACAAGAGAGATGAACAGTAATACTAGGGATTAGCTTGAAGACCAACAGGGCAACTTACTAGCCTTCAATCAGCCAGGTGCACTTGGTCTTATACTTGTAATTGACTGGTCCATCTGTGAGGGAACCTGATGGCTCTGTTAATCTGCCATAGAGAGAGAAAGAAGGTCACAGAGGGGGGAGGCAATAGCTTTGTTAAGACATGGCTTTACATTTTCCACAGTAATACTACTTACAAACTACCTGCTAATAAGCAAGTGCATGCTAAGATACAGAATCAAGGTAAAGGGTTAAGCCAAGTTTTAGAATACAGATTAAGGTTAGCAGACAGTTGTAAATAATTTTCTATAGCTAGTCTGTAAAGCATCTACAAAAAAGTGTTGGCAAAAGCTCAGTTATTATTCTTTTTTGTCTGCTCCACTGACATGAAAGGTATTGATGAGTTAACAGGCATATGAAGAATAAAGAATTCTCCCCACTACAGACAGAAGGCATAGTTGTGTGCACTGCACAGGATTCTGGCATCTACGTAGGCGTGTAATGGTGTTACCATAGTAATAGCAATACGCATACCATCATGTGGGAAAAAAAGATAGAGGTATGGGAATACATGAATTTGAATGACTATAATGATATTCTACACTTCAAACATCATGAATAAGAAAGCTTGCCAGCATAAGGAGTCTATGAGGTAAATAAACAGAACCAGGAAATCACCTGCTTCTCTTAACTTAGAATGTACACATCAAATAATGGCTCCCGGCAGAGTGAGAAATGGTTAGGGAGACCAAGCTATCAGCCATGCGTATCCCTGCTGCAGTTTATGTGCATATACTTGTCTATCAGTTCAAGCCATAACTGTAGTGCAGCTAATGTCCATTAATGTGTGTGTGGTTTAAGGTGTGTGAGCAGGTTTCTGAGTTCACAATGGCGTTCCTTAAACGTGTTCATATTGAAAGACATCCTAATCTCAGATAAGGAATCAAGGGACAGATATGTGAATTCAGGGTCCTTAGACCAACAACCATCCCAATGCCTTTCTCAATCACTTAAATTGAAACCAGACGAGACAATACCACAGTATTATGGGAAATCGTTACTCTAACCACTGCCTGGAGAGACTATTAGAAAATGCTATTCTCTGGTCACCCTGAAGTAGCAAGGCAAAATGGAAAGATATTGAAGGAGAGCCAGGAGCTGATGTCTCCAGGACATTGACATGGGGAAACAAAGCACACCAAGTCCCCATTATCTGACATAGCATTGTCACTGATGGGAGGCTGGGACACTGTGGTCACACTGGCATCCAGCCACATCTCTCCTCGGCATCAGCCTGAAAGACAGACCCTGCAACAACACTGTGTATGTGTGCAAGTGCATGTGCGTGTGTGTGTGTGTGTGTGTGTGTGTGTGTGTGTGTGTGCGTGTGTGTGTGTGTGTGTGTGTGTGTGTGTGTGTGTGTGTGTGTGTGTGTGTGTGTGTGTGTGTGTGTGTGTGTGTGTGTGTGTGTGTGTGTGTGTGTGTGTGTGTGTGTGTGTGCGTGTGTGCGTGTGTGTGTGTGTGCGTGTTTGTGTGTGCGTGTCTAGGGTGTAAGACATAGACCATCAATGGTTGAGCAGTGACTGTCCCTTATTCACAAAGTTAATAAAGCAATGACTTGATTCCACAAAATAATACGTAGACGCCACGATAACAATGAACTTATTCCACAACATATCGTGTAGACGCCACGATAACAAGACCTTATTCCACAACATATCGTGTAGACACCACGATAACAATCAACTTATTCCATGACATATCATGTAGACGTCATAATAACAATGAGCTTATTCCACAACATATCATGTAGACGCCACAATAACAATGAGCTTATTCCACAACATATCATGTAGACACCACAATAACAATGACCTTATTCCACAACATATCATGTAGACGCCACGATAACAATGACCTTATTCCACAACATATCATGTAGACGCCACGATAACAAGACCTTATTCCACAACATATCATGTAGACACCACAATAACAATGACCTTATTCCACAACATATCATGTAGACGCCACGATAACAATGACCTTATTCCACAACATATCATGTAGACGCCACGATAACAATGACCTTATTCCACAACATATCATGTAGACGCCACGATAACAATGACCTTATTCCATGACATATCATGTAGACGCCACAATTACAATGACCTTATTCCACAACATATCATGTAGACGCCACAATAACAAGACCTTATTCCACAACATATCATGTAGACGACACGATAACAATGATCTTATTCCACAACATATCATGTAGACGCCACAATAACAATGACCTTATTCCACAACATATCATATAGACGCCACAATAACAATGACCTTATTCCACGACATATCATGTAGACGCCACAATAACAATGACCTTATTCCACAAGATATCATATAGACGCCACAATAACAATGACCTTATCCCACAACATATCATATAAACGCCACAATAACAATTACCTTATTCCACAATATATCATACAGATTCCACAACATTCACTACCGTTCAAAAGATTTGAGTCACTTGTTCTTTTGATTTGTTTTTTAACTTGCTGTTTGCTGATAATGGTTCTCTGTATGCCTATTTAGATATTCCACTGAAAACCAGCTGTTTCAATCTATAATAGTCAATCATTTACAAAATGTATACTGTCTACACTGTATATCTAATCAATATGATGTTATTTTCATGGACACATTGGCTTTTCTTTCAAAAAGAAAGTTAATTACTAAGTGAACCCAAACTTTAGAATGGTAGTGTATAATGCAGACACCACAATAACAATGACGTTACTTCACAACATATCATCAGACACCACAATAATAATGAGCTTATTTCACCACACATCATGCAGACGCCACAATAGCAGTGACCTATTAACAACCTTCATGCACAAACATGAATATGCATTAAAAGAACAGCCATACAAACTGACAGAAACAACACTTGTCAGTAATCAAGCATAAAGTTCATTCCGCATGCATCCAGGGCAGTGTGGTGCATTCTGAAAAAATTAAACAATCACTGACACATTTTAGGTAATGTAATACCGTGTTGACTTTTAGAAGCAGGTCTACATGTTGTTTTATGTTTGTTTTATGTAAATTACCTACCCAATTGTGTAGGATTACATGCATAGACATACGACAAATAGAACATAAATTCACATGAATTGGCACTCCTCTTGTATTTGTACAATATTTATAATGAATCTAGGTAGATAAACCAGACAGACAGACAGACAGACAGACACACACCCACACACACACACACACACTCGGCTCAGGCTGTCAGAGTCAGGCCTAACAATGATACACTAAACATGACGGTTCCCTGTGATAAAAAGAAACAGATTGCAGCCCAGTCTTATTTCAATGAGGCATTCTAACAAATACGGCTTTTTCCCAAAGGACAGTTTAATAGGTACACCACTTTGTTCACATAAATGGATTACTCCTACAGACATTGAGATACATGGCTGTGTAATATACAACAGGTTAGAATGTGTATGATCTTCAGCCTCTGCCACACTATTCAGTATATCATAAAACGGTCAGCCTCCTGGGCTTTACACATACAACGTCGTTCGACCGGATTTACAAAAACAGTGCAACAAACGAAACCCATCCAAATAGCGGCATTCCTTTAGGCGTAAACAGTTTGCTCATGAGAAAAGGGGCGGGAGAACAGCTAAGAATTGTGCGCATTGGTCCAAAATCTGTGCGTTCCGGAGACAAAGGTGTCCCAGTATTAGATGAGTGTGCCTGATAAACTGGTCACTGTGTATAGAAGGGAAACCTGCAGCCATTCTGGAGACATTAAAGTCACTCATATACAGTATTCCCTGCAGGATCCTGACTATGGATGGAACAATTATACATCTAAATATATAGATGTAAATGTATGCTCATAATTTCAGTTCAACCCATAACCTAGACAAGCACATTTCAAGGACATGGTGATAAAAAAGTATTTTTAGACCGTAGTCGTGACAATCTGACCACATTCAGGCCAAGAGTGCTTTGGACCATATAAGCATTAAATGCTACCAGGGCAACCCAAGTGCAACTCTACTTTGTGTGACGCACGGAGTCCCATTCATTTTTAATGGAGACCTGACATATCTTTGACAGCCTCCTGAAAAGCAAAGCCACTCAAAATGCAAACATACATTTCCACTACGTCCTGTACAATGAAATGTGCAAGTGAGACCCACAGCCAGGTAGCTTCAGAAGACTGTCAGCAGCAGGCAGTCTAGAAGGCCCAGCATGAGGCCAACAACAAAGCACGCTCCCATCCAACACAGGATGTGTTGCAGGGTTTAAACAAAGTGCTTCCACTCCCATTACTATGTCGCAGGAGCAGATACACATGACATGGCAAAGAGGATACTCACAGAGGATACACATGAAATGGCAAAGAGGATACTCATAAAGGATACACATGAAATGGCAAGGAGGATACACACAGAGGATACACATGAAATGGCAAAAAGGATACACATAGAGGATACACATGAAATGGCAAAGAGGATACACACAGTGGATACACGGGAATGACAAAGAGGATACACATAGAGGATATACATGAAATGGCAAGGAGGATACACATAGAGTATACACATGAAATGGCAAAGAGGATACACATAGAGGATACACATGAAATGGCAAGGAGGATACATACAGAGGATACACATGAAATGACAAGGAGGATACACATAGAGGATACACATGAAATGGCAAGGAGGATACACATAGAGGATACAAATGAAATGGCAAGGAGGATATACACAGAGGATAAACATGAAATGGCAAGGACGATACACATAGAGGATACACATGAAATGGCAAGGAGGATACACACAGAGGATAGACATGAAATGGCAAGGACGATACACATAGATGATACACATGAAATGGCAAGGAGGATACACATAGAGGATACACATGAAATGGCAAAGGAGTAGAGGTTTTGGAGGGTGAATAAACCACTGTGAAATATTCATCTCCTCTGAGTGAATAATTGATTGTGTGTAGCAGTCACAGACACAGACACAGCGGCCTGAGTGAATCCTGTCACACTTCAAACAGAAACACCAGTCCCTCAGGTAGTATGAGTATAATAACCCACTCCCATTTCTTCTGTCAATGTATATTTCTTCCTTCCTCTCCCTCAATTTCTCTCTCACTCTCAATGAGGTGAGGCAAAGAGGCAACGAAGTTCACCAAACCAAAATGCCCGCACACCAAGCTTTGTGGTTAGCATGAGTTGTGTCTAGTCAAGCTTAATGCACATTATTCCGCTACTCTTTTTCTTCATCTTTTTCTGGCAAATTTCAGATGTGCATTTGCCATGTTTTAGAGAGCGGTTTCCTGACCTCCAATGTAGACTACAGTAGGTTTGAGCAGCCTCTTCAGGACATTGATTGTTGGAAGCGATGTCTGTAGATTCCTTGATCTTGCCACCAGCAGAAAGGCCCGAACACAGGAAACAATTTATTTCACGTGCGCTAGAGGAGAACACACTCCCAAACCAACATCCACAATTAAGCTTGCAGGCGCACAGCACCACAAGGGTTCGCTAGAGCAAGACCAGGCAAGGCAGCCATGTCCGTCTTCCACCTGTTCACCCCGGGATGGCGCTGAGCAAATTTAAATCTCCATCTGCTGTACCCACTGGCACTGCCAGCATACCATGTCCTGGACTTGAGAGGAGAGGTTTTAACAGAGGCTTACTCAGCATCCTGGGGTGAATGGCTGACAAACACGACATGCCACATATACATCCCTGATTTCATTATACTGTAGAGGTAAGGCAATGCAGGATGCTATAAAGCCTGAAGTTACAAAGGCCTGAAGTTAAAGGCCCAAAATGCATTTTTCAGTTCCCTGGTTTTCACCAGTTCCCTGGTGATTCTAATAACAACAATGAATCTTATGGTTTTGATTTAGTAGTTCTTAATTTTTGGATCTCGTTCTGTATTGTTTTGGCATTTTTTGATTTACCCAGACAAAATGCATACACATTGCTTTGTAATTTCTACTATTAAAGGTAACATGTATATTGTGAATGCATGGGTCAGTTCCATGCTATTAAACATTAAACGCTTTAATTATGTTCTTTCATTAATTTAAGTATAGAAGGACGGGGAAGGAGAAAACATTTGATAAAATAGTGACACCACATGGAGCTGATATACATTATGACGTCTGATATCCAGTCCACTAAAAAAGACACTGGTTTATTGGATTGAAGGCATGATCCTACAGAGGTTCCTTCATCATCCTTCCCTAGTCCCTCCTCAAATGTGCTGTACTTAAGGTTGAGTTACTCCCCATTTAAGGTTCTGAGTCACCTTCCCAGCCATACTGCCTTCTCCCCTTCTATTTCTCAAATTTTCCTCACTGCATGCTTTCGTTAATTGACATTCTCTGGTTGTTAAACCTTGTTTAAACTTTGTTTTCATAGGTTTTCAAATTGGAAATATACACACAAACACAGACAGCTCAAGGTAGGAGCCTTTCCTTGTTTCTCCTTTCCTGGGCAGTGTTCTGTGTTCTGTCTTCTAAGCACATATGCCCCTCTCAGAAAGTTCTATCTGACCTGTCTGTCTACCAAGGGCTGATCAAAGCCACCCACTCTACACAAGGACTTTCATACAAATTCAGTTGAGTCCTGGGAGACGGCACGAGAGAATAGAAGTGGTGAACAGGACCAGTCAGATAGCCTCATTAATACAGCTTAGCACTAGAGGGCATGAGTATTGGAGAGACTACCTGCATACTAATCTAGTACTGGGACAATCAACACCTAGTGTGTGATCTCGAGGTAAAGCATGACCAAAGTTCAAGTTCATGTGAGGAAGAGAGAAGAGTAAAGGTTCAAGTAAGACTAAGTGAGAGGTTAATATTCTCTCATTTCTGAGGGTTGCAGTTGCAGCATGAACAAAACGAAGTCAAAGAGAAGTTCTTCCGAATAATTTCCAGTGGAATTCTGAAACAATAACTGACATTGGTTTTTACAGCCCCGTTTCAAAAACGTTGGGAAGCTGTATAAGATGTTAATAAAAACAGAATGCAATGATGTGCAAATCATTTAAACCCTAGGCAGAGGCAACAAAAGACTGGAAAAGTTGTGTAATGCTTAAAAACTAAACCTGGAATATTATCAAACAACCATTTAGATTGACTGGCAACAGATCAGTAACATAATTAATATTGACAGATCATTCCAGAGAGGATGAGCCTGTCAGAAGTGAGGATGGGGAGGAGTTTCCCACTCTGTGAAAGACTGCGCGAGCAAATAGTGCATTCATATAAGTATAACGTTTCTCAACGTAAAATTGCCAAGAGTTTGGGGATCTCATCATCCTATGGTATCATTAAAAGATTCAGAAAATATGGAGAAATGTCTGTGTGCAAGGGACAAGGCCACAAACCAAAATTGGATGGCCGTGAGCTTCGGGCCCTCAAGCTGTAATGCATTAAAACCAGACCTGATTCTGTAGGGGACATCACTGCATGGGCTCAGGAACCCTTCCAAAAACCATTGTTTGTAAACACAGTATGTCGCTGCATTCAAAAATGTAAAAACAATATCCAGGGATCTATAAAACTACCATGCAAAAAAGAAGTCATGAAC
This sequence comes from Esox niger, assembly GCA_016801105.1. Taxonomy (NCBI): domain Eukaryota; kingdom Metazoa; phylum Chordata; class Actinopteri; order Esociformes; family Esocidae; genus Esox; species Esox niger. The sequence goes on from JACXGJ010004024.1 coordinate 24,292, forward strand.
ACGATCCAGGGATACATGATTTGCACATCATTGCATTCGGTTTTTATTTGTATTTCATGCAGTGCAAAAACGTCCTCACTATCTAAAAGAGAAAATTAGTTGGAAGAACAGTAGTAATGAAAACAGACAGGATAGTGATATTCAATTTTTTTTAAACAGTTCTTATAAAAAAATGTATTGTCAATTGTATTTTTTATTGTTAAATATTATGTTTTATTTCCACTGTGTGTTTTTTTTATTGTTGTACGACAGGGCTCAGCTGTAATAGAGAGCTTGGTCTCAGTTGTATTCTCTGTATAAATAAAGGTAAAAAAAAAAAAATACGCAGAGACCCATAGTTGTAGTCATATATTTGGTGACTCAAACAACATAGTCATGTGCCCCTCTTTCTATTGTTTGATACCAACAAACTCTCCAAACCCCAAACTAAGAGAACCCAAGATTGTAAAAACATTCACAGACCGAAAGAGACTCCCCCACACACACAAACACAAATTTACAAACACACACATCCAGCGTGGTGGACAAAGACAGTTGATTGTGACCTCATCTCAAGTGTAATACAATGTCCTCAATACAAGAAAAATGTCCACTGTTCAAGACAACTGTTTTCTCTGACAGCGCAGGACCAAGCACCTTCAGTAGCACAGCCTTTATATAGATATGGTACTGTAGCTGCATACAACGCACACAAACATCCATCTCCTCAAGGCCATTGCAGCCGTGCAAATAGACACTGATAAATGAATATTATTCCCAGTGGGTGATCACTGCATTGTTCACCAGGGCTCCTTTAGCTGTGTCTGCTAGAGATGATGGAGAGACGTTTTATCATACTCCTGCTGAGAGAACGTGTGGACATTTTGTGAGGACATTTAGGCTAGTCCTCACATTCACAATACCTTTTTAGGATTGGGGTTAAAATTCCATTACGGTTGGAATTTGGTTTACAGTCTAGTTTACACATTATGGGTTAGGTTTAGTTGAGGTGTGTGCGAAAGTGTGTGGGTATATGCCATAAGTGTGTGTACGAGCAAGAAGACAATGAGGAGATTAATGACTCATTGTGTAAATAACCTTGACCCTCAGTGCTGGCATCCTCTGCTGTATGGGTAATAAAGATCATGAAGGATAGTATGAAGGGGGCAGTAAGAGGAGAGATGTTTATAGGTTTCCAACACCTCACGGTCCAGCAGATGTAATGGCAGACTTCAAGAAGCAAAATCACATTGCTTTTATAATATGTTAAGAAATAAGGTCAGATTAAAGTTAATACAATCGCATCTAACCATTGCCTCCATACACATTCAGCATGAACCAATATGTCAGTGTGTCGAATTAAAGCGATCCAATAGAGAGCAAGAGATGCAGTAGAACACATCCACTGTAGTTGTCTGTTTGAAAACGACTTTGTTAAATGGAAGGTGTATGGTTAAAGATTGACTGTCACCGATATGCATGTAGTTACTATGATCACCGTAGGCTAAGTATACCGCACTCATGTACTGTCCTATAAACATTTGAACTTTCTGGCAGCAATATGAAGAAATATACGGCACAGTACATTTAGTGTAGTCCATTTGACTTTAATCCATGTTTTGTCATCCATTTTACGGTACCAAAAATGTTACTGCACTGAGTTTTGTATGTCAGCCATATGTCACCAGCCCTCATGTCAAATTGAGTAATTATATTCCTAGAATTCCTGTTTAGTATTAAACTATCCAGTGTGACATAGATAGTCAATAAAGTCCAACAGTATTTTGATTTTTTGTATTTTTAATAACATTTGTTTTACATAAACTTATGCATATTGAAAACAAACATTAATTTTGAAAACCGAGAGAAAAATATTGGTAATTCAGTACACATGCAGTAATATTCACTGAAATTAAAAGGTTCAATGACTTCAACAATAAACACAGTGGTAACATGTCACTAATATAATTAAACTTAATTATTTAAAAATATTCTATAAACATAATCAAATGCAATGTTAATTATTTTTAAGTGACAATTCAGAAATACAGAAATATTCCCCTCTAGTGATTACCCAGTTCAGAAGATATCTTACACCAAGCTGTGTATAGAAACAAAAAGCTTACCCCTTAGTGGACCTACAGGAGGATATTGAAAGTGTTTCTCTAACACCTCAATGCATTGTTCTGCAGGAATCAGCAGTCCCAAATATTTTGCTCCTTGTTTAAGCACACACATCGTTTGCCTATAGGTGACATAAATAAGGTAACAAAATACCGAGAGGGGTATTTTGAATGTCACAGTTATTGTCAATGACAGTATATCGCGACAATCCTAGTGGATAGATTTCAATATTTTATAAAATATTGTTAAACTAACACTCAGCTTGTATTAAATTAATTGTTTTCCCAATATGCTAACCCATAATTTATTTATTGGGAATTTTATATGGATTTGTTTGGGCTGAAATGAGGCAGTAAGGAATTAGTTGTTGTTAGGGCTTGGATATATCGTTTAGTGTTTCTTAAGTTCCCAAAAATATAAAAGTAAAATGAGGGCAGTGCTGTTACCCTCATTCTGAACATACAGTCCCTCCAAAAGTATTGGAACAGTAAGGCAAATTCCTTTGTTTTTGAGGGTCACTGAAGACATTTGGGTTTAAAATCAAAAGATGAGTAAGAGACAAGAGTTTAGAAATTCAACTTACATTTCTTGGTATTCACATCTAGATGTGTTGAACAACTTGAGACATATCACCGTTTATATTAGACCACAGCATTTTTAGGTGAGCAAAAGAAATGGAACAAATAATATTAAAGTAAATAACATTTAAAATTTGGCGGCATGACCCTTGCTTGCAATAACTTGACATCACCCAACTGTTGCATTCTTCATTTGTGAGGCTATTCCAGCTTTTACCACAGCTTCTTTCAGTACTTGTTTCTTTTTTGGGGTGCTTCTCCCTTCAGTCTCATCTTAAGGAGGTGAAATGCATGCTCTATTGGGTTAAGGTCTGGTGATTAACTTGGCCAGTCTAAAACCTTCCACTTTTTTCCCCTGATTAAGTCCTTTTTTTGTTGGCAGTTTGCTTTGGGTCATTGTCCTGCTGCATGATATACATCCCCCCGATTAGTTTCAATGCATTTCTCCGTAAATTGGCAGACAAAAAGATTCTGTACACTTCTGAATTCATTCTGCCGCGACCATCATCAGTTACATCATCAATAAATATAAATGAGCCTGTTCCAGAAGCAGCCATGCACGCCCAAGCCATGACATTACCTCCACCATGCTTCACAGATGAGCTTGTATGCTTCGGATCATAAGCAGTTCCTTTCTTTCTCCATACTTTCTTCCATCACTTTTACTACTGTTGTTTTCCTTGGCCAATATGTTCGACGCCTGTTGCTCAGTACACCGGTAGTTTCTTTCTTTTTCAGGACATTCCAAATTGTTGTGCTTGCTATGCCCAATGTTTGTCCAATGGCTCTGGTCGATTTTCCTTCTATTCTCAGCTTGACAATGGCTTGCTTTTCTCCTAAAGAAAGCTCTCTGGTCTTCATGTTGGTTTATCCTCCTTAACAAAAAATGCAGTTTTTATAGGTTTAAACCAAGGTTGGAAACTTAGACTAGTCATGCAGAGCTATTTAATGTTTGAACAATCAACCTAAAAGGCAACACCTGGGCAACAGTCACATGTTCCAATAGTTTTGCTCACTTGAAAAATCGGTGGGTTCAAACAAAGGGTGGTATGTCCTGAGTTGTTTAACATATCTAGAAGGGAATACCAGGAAGTGAAAGCTGAAATTCTTGTTTCATACTCATCTTTTCCTCTTAAACCCAAATGTCTTCAGTGAACAACAAAAACAAAGGAATACGCTTTACCGTTCCAATACTTTTGGAGGGGATTGTATTTGCATTTTCCAAGTTACATATGTAATTCCTGCTATCTACTGTCCTGTAGGTTTCCTCTTAAGCTTTTCATCTAGCTAATTATTAGAATCAGTTGTGCTAAATTAGTCAGAGAGAAAACCTACAAGACAGTAGATCTCCAGGAACAGGGTTGGGAAGCACTGTCCTATGGTAAGATAATCCACTGCTAAATTGTATTGTGAAAGTTAAAAAGGGGCAGAAGAGGTTTCCAGCCCTTGGGAGCAGAAATGACATTTGTTTATGGTCGATGTGCCCTTTGATTTGTTTCCAGAAACATACAGTGCTTTGGATGATGGGGTTATGATTGTAAAGTGATTTATCCAGGGTGACAGGAACCAAGAGCACCACACCCATTTAAAAAGGATGACAATCCTTGCGTTCCATCCCAAGCCAGCTAAACAAAGCCAAACAGTGTTAAGCCAGAACAAGACTGCACAGATGTAAGCATCCCAATAGAAAGATAAACACTACGTATGTGCTGTGTCAGGCCCTCCACCCAAAAGCAACACACAACACTACAGGGTAGAATTAACCAGCACTGTGTTTGTCCAATAGTTATCCAGTACAATGTTTTCAAAATTACAAAAATGCTGATATTATTTTAACCACACATTTTTTTGAGCAGAAAATAATTTGACTACTAAATTACTGTGATTGTATGCCCACACTTACAAATGGAAACAGTTCAATACAAATACTGCTTGTATGATGACTTTTTTATGTTTTACTCCAACAACCTATTACACAACCTATTATCTTGAGAGAGAGATAAACCATTCAAACTGTCGATCACAAAAAAGTGAACAAATCAGAGGTTAATTAACGTTTCACAACACCTTTAAGCTGTTTAAAAAAACATTCTGAGGCAATTAGAAGCTACTAAATAAAATTATTGTTAATATCACATATTGGACAAATACATCAAGTTAACATCTATTACTATATTACTAACTGTATTAATAAATGGATAATCTGTAAATAAATACGTCTCAAGATAACAAAACAAGAACAAAACAAAATAACTCATTGTTTAGGGCCTATAGGGCCTAAGAAACATGTGGAAGATGACAAAATAACCACTATAAACTCTTGCATTTTGGATAGATGCCACTTTTCTTTTTTATTCTGTTCTTTTATTTTATAAAAGTAATACAAGTCATTTCAGAACATAAGGCAAATCCTTTTGTCTGAAAACATATCAATGACTTTACTGTACTATAAATAGATAATAAAAAAATGCATGTGCCATGAGAGAGAGACAGTGAGACAACCTCATTAGTCAGGATTAACATTATTCATAGACCGAGTTACATCGATGTGTCCTGGCACCATGATGGAGGGCTACTTCTAGGTTCTTCAGGGCTGACCACAACAGTGATGTTTCAATCATCAGGCTTCCAGTCCCTCTACGCTTAACAACTGATTTAGGATCATTCTCCCTAACCTATACTTATCCATTTTAACTTAATAACTGTCTCTTAAAGTTGGACCTCTGTTTTGAAAGACAGATTGGAGGGAGGGTTAGCGGAAGCCCAGCCAGACCCTAACAGGAATCTGATCTCAACTCAGTGGTGGACTGTATAACATATGCTCTTAATTAGGACTACATTGTGTTTTGATCTCTTAAAGCAGCAGGACTTACAGAAATAACTATCCACTGTAATCAGCCACCTCCTCATTTTATTAAAGATACATTTACGATATAACATCTACATTAACCGTCAGTTCTCAAACAACATTACCGTTCTATAAATTGGCTTCAATCCCTTTGACTTTGAATAAAACAAAATAAATTATTGTATTAGTCTGCGTCATTCCTGATTTTTGATTGGTTCAAGTAACAAGTATATTTTGGTTCCATCTGTCGTCTGTCCTTTGACGCAGTAGCAATTTTTATGCACTGTTCCAGTTGTTAGGTCCCATCTGCTTTACTATTATCTTGAAGAGTCTTTCTCTTTGTGGCATTTGATATGATGACAGGGACTGACTTAGTAAACTGATGTCAATATGCTGCTGATAACAATGTAGCTTCCATTGACAGTTCCTTGGCCCCACTCAAGGCCCAAACTCAGAGTTTACTGCTTCGCAACACAAATGGCAATTCTCCTGGAAAACATTCCATCTGTTTGAGCAATGAAAACGGTACCAATTCAATAGCCCCATCAGCAACGTTTCAAGCTAGCTGCGGAGTAGGTTTCGGGTAGGTTCTAAACTCTGTTACACTGCGTCACACTCACACTAGCCCGTTAAGCCTGTGGAATACCTATGGGATTTTTGTAGCAAAGGGGTGGGAAATATGTTTTTTTCACTAATGTCGCAAAACACGTTAACCCAATCAAACTGACTGCTTCGGAGGGGCTTACACAAGGGCTCATGAGAATAATGCCTTCAGTGCAACTGTAGCTAGCTAAGTGAAGATGGCAGCAAAAATGCCAAATAAAATTCCATTGAAATCTGTGGATGTACAGTTTGTCGCGTTTGCGGCAAACCGTATCAGACTTAGAGAAACAAACACATCCTTTTCCTAGGTAAATCGTTATTGCGACCAGACTACAGATTTGCTTTAGAAGATATAATAGGATCGGAGTAAGGCAATGGGCAGCAAGACGCAAACAGTTTAGCGAGCAGCGTGGTGCGTGGTGCTCGATCCCGTGAGCAGAGATGCTTTCTGTGAACGCTTGCTTGCAGGTAGCGGAGCCAAATGTTGAAATTTGCTGAACCCTTGAGCGCCCACCACCAATGTCAACCAATGAACTGTGTTCATCTTGTTAACCAATCAAGCACCACTACAATGACAACATTGATATATGACAGGAAAGAAAGAGAAGAGATGAAATATTGCCGTTTCGGATATCCCAGAATTATACAAATGAAAATGTTTGCACTCAGCAGGCCTGCATGTGTGCCAGCCCGTATGTCTGCCACCTGGGGATAACTTCCTAGCTACATACAGTACAAACTGTCCTAGCAACAGAATCAGTATAGGTAGTTTGAGTGTGTACAGAGCATTGGATTTGGCCGCTTTTTGATTGTTTTAGCCATTAAAATTATAATTATGTATACATCGGTTTAAATATTTTTGTATATGTTTACAAATATATTCACTCCAGTTTGTTCTGATAATGCTTTTTGGATGATATAAGATTCATAACATAAAAATGTACAGTTTTAGGTCTGATTTCTTTATTAGATGTCAATTAGATGTCAATTACGTCTTGTTAAGGACCTGACTTTAGAGATCCAGATGTTAATTTCAACAATTCTAAGCTATGCATTAACACGGTGCTTTAGGGAGCCTAATGAAATTACTAGAATCTCATTGTACACCATTGCAAGTATTGGTTTAGCCTTAACCACACTAACATTTCTTAGTTTTAATGGTCGATGTGCCAATTGCTTGCATTTACACATAAGTCATGCAGCAGTTTCTCAATGAGGATGAGAGAGTGCAACAAGCAGCATTCATTAGATGAAGGTGATTTACGATCTTCACTCATGCACAAAAGGTCAGGAGAGCTGGATGTGTTCCTCGCTTCTGTATCAGACAAGATGGACTTGCTTGACTCCTTTCCATCCATAAAAAGCAGTCAGACTGAACACAGGCCACCCTGCCTCAGTTGGTTGAATTACCTACTGAATGCATCACAGACAGAGATTGTGGCATGGTCGGCATTTTTCACACCGCAAAGCAGGCATTGAGACAGTCAACTTTATATAATAAAGGCATTTTAACATGTTTTCCTGGTGACATTTTGGACTCATTTTCATACTGCTCTACAAAACCAACAGAGGCATAAACATATTTTTGGAGATAATTGAAAGCAATAGGTTTGCTACAATAACCGACCAGTTGACCCTTTCTTTTCATTTAGTTTTCACCTTAGGTCAACCAGCTTGGTCTAATTAACTTACATTTTTTAAAATATATTCTAAACATAATTCCTCATTTGAAACAAGAAACCAGGCAAGCCTAGTTCAGTCGGCCCACAACAGAAGGTGTTGCCCTCTCGAGATTCAATCCCGGGTAACTCACGTGGAAGGCTGTGTTGTTAACCACTCCACCACAGAGCTGTACATTTAATGGGTGTCAGTCCAGCCTCTTGTGTCGACCATGAAAGAATCCTATTTTGCCACTGGCTGTTTCAACAGCTAATTGGCCATTCATGATATTGACAGTTAAACTGACTAACGTTTCTTACAAAGCTCACCTCTACCACAAATAGTGTCTATGAACTGTATGGCGTTTGCCACTGGCCGTTTTAACAGCAGATTTGCCAGTAACAGGTTTTAACAGTATCTACTAATTTATTGGATTAGTCATAAGATTTGAGCAGTTGCTAGCAGTTTTAGTTAAGGCTTACTATAATGTAACTATTGTATGTTGTAGCCAGCAAATGTGTTTGTCTATCCTGACCCAAAACGCATGCACCAAACCGTACCTCGAAAATCTACAAGAAACTGTTGCAATAGAACCGTAAACTGTTTTATTTCAGGCTTACTATAATGTAGATACTGAAGGTTTTAGCCAGCAAAGTTTTCATCTCTACAGAATAATTCATAGTGCGTACTTCGCTTTGCCTGTGAGGAGATTCGAATGTGGGACCTATAGTTTACAGGTCCACTCCTCTAACCACTACGCTATTAAACAAAGGGTTTTCTGTCGGTCAGTCAGACACTCATTCACTCAATAAGAGACATTTGCTCTTCTTGGCAGGCGAAAATGTTCATGCATGCAACCAAAACGTATGGTAAAAAAGCCATGGATAATATTTGCCACATGCAGGGTACAAACAACCGCTCTTGTTTCATTAAACTGTTTTAACTGTTTCACGACACTGTAACACATTAGTGCACGTATGCACCTGAGACTAATGATGTCATGGCTTTGAATCTGAGACACTGTGTGCCGGCAGTTGGCCCACGCTGTCTGGTTGGGATTTGTCAGGTTTACAGGAAAATGTTACATTTGCCAGAGATATTTTCATAGCACTTGTTTTGTGTATAATTTCCACAAATTTGTTTTAATCTTAGTTAATCTAGAAGACGTTGATAGGCTTAAATAAAATTCAGTGACCATCCTCTAATTAACAAGGGATTAAATCAGCTTACAGTCTCCACTTACAACGTGTGAATGCATTCTAAAATTATCCAACACTCGTCACAATTGCAAAACCGATGGGCGATGACCAGCCAAGACATAATAAACTGTTTAAAAAAAGCACATTGGTAAACCAAGTATGAGACTTAGGCCAACATGTCAAAATCTTTAAAACAATTTATGGTCTGGAAACAATGCAATAGTGTGCAAGACATACAAACAAAATGGAAATGTATGACATTGAGAAATGTAAATACAGAATAGTTTGACACGTAGAGAGCAGCCTGAGCAGGCTGTCTACACTACCCTCAGTACTCTGTCATCCGAGGCCAGGGGGGATTTTAAGGTCGAAGGTCATGTTTGACCAATTCACTGTTGACATGAAGTCATTCATTTACAAGACAAGTGTGTATTCATGACTTACGCATGACACTCCCATCCTCATAGCCTGTGTTTTCTTGCTTCTTCATATAGAGCAAACGTCGGATTAGGGCATTTGGCAATGCAAAGCCACCACCTTGACACAGGTCAGCATTGATTGTCTTTCCGATTACACCAAAAATGTCAAAGTCATTTAGCCCTGGGGGCCACATTTAATCATCAACAGTCCGAAGATGGGTTATATTTCCTTGCAGTAAAAATGAGCTAAAAACAGTCCTGTATTGTTTGTATTTATAATTGTTGATTCTCCTTGAATGTCTAGCTTTCATTTCAGTGACTATTATTCAACTGGTCACAAACAAAACATTAATATTTTTTAGTGATTCCCCTTGATATACAACGTTGGAAGCAATACTGATGACAAATGTCCTCTCAGATGCTGAAGTCAACTGGCAGCATTTCTGTTAGTGCCCCGGACAGCCCCAGGTGATGTGATGTCACCAAGGTACAGCAGTAAAGGGCAGCCCACCACATCTCATCTGGCTCCTGCCATAAAGCTAGATCAACGTGTGCAGCAGGAGAAACGGGAGCCCTAAGGGCCTTCAGATATCACCTGTGAAACTGCATAGCTACGACGCCTTTCTCACACAACGCGTTGGTGATTTAATTCATCTCGGCATAACGGAATCATTAGAACAGAGCTGGAGGCTGCTAAGAAAAACAATCATTGTGAGTAGACCCAGGGACCAACACAGTCAAATAAGCTCAAGTAAAATAATATCGAACCACACTGTTGTCTCAACTACCACACCCACACACACCTCAACCTAGCAAATGCTTGTGTTGTGAAATTAGTTGCATGAGGGCAATTCCATGGGAAAGTCACCATGAACGTCAACAAATAATGTTAAGTCATTTTATTATGAAAACACAAATATCATTATCACTAAGGAGTTCCAGTCTTTATTTGATATGTGAACAATTACTGAGTAGAACAACAGAAAACACTGAAAACAATATCCATTAATATCATGTACTTTTATATATGTACACCTGAACAAATTTGCTTTCTGCCAAAAATCAAATTACCGCAAATGTTATTAAATGTTATTAGAGATTTTGATGATGTCTTTAAGATTGTAATATCTATTTTATGTCTGAAATTATTCTGAAGTTATTCTGGCTAGTTAGTGTGAACACGTAGTCAAACAAAACGTGCTCGTCTTTCTTAGAACTAATGACCAAACTTAGTGGAAAATTTTGAAAGCATGAATTCAGTGAATTCATATGCATTAAGAAAGGTTATTTCTTCCAGTGAAACGGGTTAATGTTTGTGTTTTTGTCAGTTGAAACGCTGTAAACACAAAGGTTCAGCCAACACGGTATGTACAACACACACTGAAAAATGGGGTTGTGATTGTGCTTACAGTGTTGGATCCAGCTGTTTTTAATGACACTAATGTATTATGCCTATCATTAATACTTAGTATATTGAGCAGTGGTGTGCCGGAATGTCCCTTTAATATTAAGTCCACATTTCTTTTCTTTTGAAGTAAGAACTCATCCCCCCTGGTGGACACATGAGATTTCATTTCTACTTGAGAGTTGAGGTTTGACGTACAACTGCAATAAACAACTAGACACATCAAGCACGGACAGAGATGGAAATAAACGATGTGAGGAAGAGAAAGTCAGGTTTAATAAAAAAGACTTAATTAATTAATTAATTAAGAATTAAGGACAGGGCATTGGGGTGAAGGAAGAACAGCCAAAAAAGCGGTGGTAATCCCAGGATACTCGGTTCAATCCCAGGTTGTGTTGTGAACTCTACATGAACCGTCACCCCACTCCCTGGTGTTCCAATGTGTTCCTGATGGGAGATGTACCCGGTCCAGGCAAACCATAACAACTCCAGCAGGGAGACACAGGATCCATAACACTGACGGAAATTTCTGACTAAGACACCGCTGAGACATGACTTGACTTCTATAACAGATAAGGAGCTGAAGGCCCTCCCTTGTAGACTTTGCATAGGAAGATCTGTCAAAGCAAAGCTGTGTAATCCATCTTCGGTTCGAGTGACTAATAACGCAGTGCTGAATGTAGTTGGTACAAACGCACACCCATTCAAAGCACACACACAGGAAGTTGACTCACATTATACACAGTCCCACACACCGATTAAAAGAAATGTTCCCACATACACAGGACAGTCACAAAAACATCTTAACACTTACCCGCACTTTCTGACTGGATTACAGTAGAACAACTTTTGTAAGATGGATGGTTGTGTAACAGAACCCACCCACACCCCCATACCTTAATAATTGGCCTGGTCATATAAATCAAGTTGAATATTCTTCTTACTCAACACTCTCGCATAACAACTGAGCCAGGCACTGAAACGATCTGCTCAGCATATTCTTCTTGGTGGATAGTAGAAACAAGCAGTGAGGCTGGGAATGCTATGATGGGGCCCAATGACCAACACTGGCAGGACATCGTCAGCTGAGGGAGATCTCTATTGTGAGGTGCAGCGTTCTACGCTTTTTTCTAACTCCCAAGCTGACAGAAGCAACTCCACACTGAAGCCGACACTCATTCACACACAGATCCAGACTAACAAAGACTGACAGACACAGACACTGACAGAATGACAGACCAGATAATGGCCGGCAGGACCACGGTCAAATTTCCATTTGCGAAGAGAAAGGAATTCCAGCCTTTACATGATAAAACCTCTCAGCCAGTGATTTATGCTTTCAATTAAACTGAATGCCCACACTGTAATAGCTATTTTACTGATGAGCTCCAGACAGGCCACCAAAATCTTCAGAGGAAAGCTAATGCTGCTATAGTTTAAATTTATTTCCACATGTACACGTGGTATTCCAGAATGACACAAATCCCAAAAGGCAGTGGGTACACACAGAAATGAAAAGTTTCAGTGATAAAAAAAATAACAGCAACAACTTCAAACCACCTTGTTCCACTTTCTCTCATTCTCTGTGATAATCCAAGTGACATCATAGTAGCCCCCTGGACATATTACAGAGAGAGCGTGAGTCATAATGTACGTTACACTTTTCCCAACACGTGCGTGTGTGCTTGTGCGTGTGTGCTTGTGCGCGTGTGCGTGCGCGCGTGTGCCCATGTGGATGCATGAGACTAGGCCCTCTCCCTCATCACAGCGGGATTAACTCACTCTCTGGACAGATGGCCATCCAACCCCCCTTGGTCCCATCCCCCCTCCATCCACCCCACCCTTTAAACACACAGCGGAGCTCAACACGGTGGCAATTTTAGTGCACTGTGAACAAAAACATAGCAGCCGTCAGCTGCATCATTACTGTGCCCCGCCTCAGGCTTTAACATGCATAATCACACACACACACACACACACACACACACGCGCGCGCGGTGCGGCATGAGAAGCACATCGGGTGATGTAAGACACTCCCGTGTTCTCAGACAAATAAAATATGTAGGCTACGCCTGTGGGAGCTAGACAGGACTACCACCCCTTCCACTCACTATACTGCTCTCAACCCTGAAACAGCCATTCCCCATTAACCATCTACCATCCATCTTAACATCAGCTTGGGAAACATTAACTGGGGCCACTTCAAAGGTACCGACGGGCTAAAGACGGAGGTTTCTCTAAACAGAAATGGAACATTCACAGTCCCCTTATTGACTTGACTGTAGATGCAGCTGGGACTGCAGATTATCCTCATCCGCGGGGATCAAAACCCGACATGGCTATATTTGTATCAGGCATGCTCTTTAATATCACGTTGTTTAACAGTTAATCCTATTGGAGGGCTGAACCACGTGTTTTTGGTTTAGATGTTGAGTCTACAGTGTCGCAGTGTCAAGCTCAGTCCACCACATCATAGCGGTCTCGAGCTGACCTCAAGGGAGCGGGAGAGTTGTTAAAAGAGATTGATAATAACGTGGCAGAAGCCCAATACAGTATTGTGTGTTTATGAAATGTGGCCTAATGGGAGGGGTCTGAGGTGGCTTGGAGTAGACCAGCAGGATGAGCCCATTCACATATAGCATTTTCTGAAAGTCTGTGTGAAACCAGAGACGCCCTGTGTTCATATTCGGAGGTCCCATCTTGATATAGCATTGGTCGTTACTGTGTGGCGGCATCAAAACAACTTAAAAATCCCTTCATTCTCAACCACAAGCCACTTTTTTCACCTCTTAGAGTTGTTTATGTCATCCATGCAGTTAAAGTAGGTGTTGGTGTTTGGGACATTTCACCCTTTCTTTAAATGCAGTTCGTAGGCTGATCTGGGCCCAAATTCCATGCCTAAAGCTATGTTAAAAACAATTACATCAGAAGTTGGAGGACTGGAAAAATAGCAGATGGGGGAAGGTAACAAAAAACACAGATAGTTATAGTGTGCCTCTTTACATCACTGAGTTTCCGTAGTGCTCCTCAGACCTTACAAAGACGTCATGAAATTCAGATAAGAAAAAGGAAAAAAGGGAATAGGGAGTAGGGCACAGGAGGGGAATAAACGCTGCAGATTCACATACTGTATGTTCTTCCTTCCCAGGATGCTCTCTGAGTGACACTGTGTCAGTAAATTTGTGATTCTAATAATTTTGTCCAACAAGACATGCCCTCCTGAATGGTCATCTCGGTATAGATGTTTACCTACTTCCATTTACCCCTTCCAGTATTCCAAGTTCAATGACCACAACTATACAATGTTTGATCATTTCAGGGCACATGACAAATGCACTCAGCATGTTTATATCAAGATAACATTCAGGAAAAATCCGATTAGGAATGTCTTTAAAAGGCATGTTTACTGAAATAAAGGCCTAGAATATCCCACATCTGAAGTTTCCTTTGACAGAACAGCATATCATTCTTAATTTGTCCTCAGTGTGTGCAACATCCCACATATATAATAAAGAACAGAAAATATTTCCTGTTGATGATTATGTCCTTTGAAAGTGTATTTAGTTAACAAACTAAAAACAAATGGCAAAATTGTGTTTCATTGCCATGGCAAAGAAAGAAGAAGACTGGAAAAGCAAAGTAGTATGAGTGTCCAGTGTACATATCATAGATTATAATTATTTAGGATACAAGCTAGCGCTCATTGTCTGCATTTGAATTTCAACATCTGGGTTGTACCAGTTTGTTTCAGTGAATGATTTATGTGTGGCTTACCTCCGGGATATAATCTGTCTCAATCAGAGAAGGAAACTAGAGAGGTGTGTAGTGCTATGAAAAGCACAGATAACAAAATCCATAGACAAACACAGCAAGCCGCTCCCACTCAACTAAACCCACAGATTTCCCTCTGACATTAGATGCCCGCCAGAGGTGAGGTTCCATGACTGTTATAAACCCACCCCGAAAGTGATGCATTTATATCATCATTGGTACTACACGTTTTTTTCATGAATCCACCCGTCTCTCTATGACTGGTAATTAGGCTTTTATGAACTTCAAAAGCTGAGAATCCAGCTTCGATTTCTTTGAAACTGGTTCACACTTGGAAACCAAGAACAAACGCAATTTTGCAAAATTGTGTCAGAGGCTATATTATGTGAATCTCTCTATAACAGATTAGACTGCCCCAAACAGGAACTCAGGAAATCAGCCATCGCCACGGTAAGAGTGGACCATTTCTTACTCACAGAATGAACAAACTCAAGGGTATGAATGGGATACATTACAGGCTATCATATGGTCACAGATAGTGGAACTTAATTGAATCAATGTACTGCCTAGAAGAATCCCTGTCCTGCGGCCCAATCTCTTGGTTAGATCTAGCTCCAATTCTCACATAACCTGACTTTACCTCATTTTTAACCATTCTACCTGGCAGCACGTCAACCATGTACCCACAACCAAGAGTATTAGTCCATGAACAGCGACTACCTACATCCCTAAAGGTGAATATAAAGAACATTTGCTCCAGTACATGCATGGGTTTAATCCAAAATAGATTAAGACTAGCAGTTTAAGCGCTATTTAGTTAATGAATTAGAAGGATTACAGCAATTACACTGTTATTTCACAGTAGTTACAAAGTTCTTAAAGTAATTCAGACATTCCTAACAGCAAGAAGTAGGCCTAGAAGTAGGCCTAGTCCACAATTTTGATAAAGGACCACACAGATGTGTATATTTAGTACATAGAATATATTTAAATGTTATAAAAGCACACCAACTGCATGAGCAATGTACATTCATTTTATCAACATAGGACATAAGATGTGTTGTCATCACTGCTGTCAAAAAATAAAAATAGTTAATCACAATTTTAGAAACTGTTCCACTTTGGCCCTAAATAAACAATTTTCTGTTTTTAAAAGCAGTTCATTGTGTTAACAAAATATTATGTTTTATTGAAAACAACGGACAGTTCTTGAATTGAAACTAGTTCAGGAGCTGTCTATTTCCAAGTTGGACCAATATATCAATTTGTCACGGCCCTTAAATCTCTCCCCTAAAAATACCACAATAGCTGGCAGCACCTATTTGAAGTCCTTGTAAATTTTTAAAGAAGGTTGCTGGTCTCTGATGCCATAGTTCTACCATATCCTGCATTGTGCTCTTGATCAAGGTAACAAGTACAATAACTGTTATGTTAGGCTACAGTATAAATAAACAAATACTTAACCTGGAGCGCTGCTGTTGAAGCAGACATTTGACACAACATTGAAAAACATCTATGCTTATGAATGTATTGTGCTTTGATGTTTAAGCTAAAAATGGGGTTAAAATGGGGTTTAGGTTGCGCCCAGGAAACTATAGTTTTGATGGATAGCCACAACCAAATACTTGTGTCTGCATTCAATTATTCCCAACCACATGCACAAGGAAGAGTAATCTGAATAACAGGAAATGACATAAGTCAGGCAAGGTGACTTGAAATATTTAACTACGAACCACAAGAGATTGATAATTTATGCACAGAATGGAAGTTGTTGGTTAACTGCACTATAGAATATGTTTAGGTGGAATCCCAACTGGAGATGATAAGACCTGTAAAACAATAAATACAATAACTGCGTTACAGACAACTCACACTAAAGTCAGGCAGGGTCTATGGACTGTTCATTGGCTCAAAAAAGAAAAGGGGTGTAACTGCAACAAAACAATGACAGAGTAAAGCATTACATTTAAAGGTAGACTGAGTAAAATGACATGCAGAAAGTGAACATATAGTGGGTCAGTGTCTGCAAGAACTTACAAAGTGGAAGCACGATGATTAACGTCTATATTTCGGTCTAACGGCTACAAAGCCGTGACAGTGTGAAGCGATCCCATGGACAAATGCAAATACTGCAAAGGCCTGCATCTCGCTTATCTCAATATATTTTGTGATGCTCGTGGCAACATCATTTAGCTGTGTCTATCGTTATATTGTGAGATCAGATGATAGATTGTATGTAAATAGATTGTCCAGATGAGAACATTGCAGGATGAGGCCAATTGCATGCTGATTCCTGAATGATAACGAATCAGGCACCTCAGCTCTTCACATTAAGGAATATTAGGGGGTATTTGCACACAAGGTGATACAGACAAGGTCCAAATGAGATTTGGCTTCCAAATTTAACCCAACATCTTAGAATTGTCAAGATGCCATGATGAGCCCCTGTGGAGCAATCAGGGTTAACTGCCTTGCTCTCGGGCAGAACGATAGATTGATTTCACCTTGCTGGCTCTAGAATTTGATCAAGCAACCTTTTGGTTATTGGTCAGATGCAGAAACCGCTACACTAGCTGCCTCCCTTTGGGCCAACACAGGCCATCAATCAGGTCCTAAAGGAAATATCATCTGTCCTTTCCATAGGCAAACTGGCTGTTGGTGTTTCCACATATTTTTCAAAGCCTGGGTGATCATTGTTCAGAATAAAATATAAGAATTTGAAATTCACAATCCGTTATACTAAAGGTGAAACACTTAACTCACCCTCACTGTCAATTACTATACTTGAAAGTGGCACACATCGGATGTCTCCATAGTGGAACATTTTGAATACAAAACCTTGTTTACTGCTCCACGTATTAAGAACACTATTTACTTTTGCTTTCAAACAACAAAAGCAATATTTTTGTTACATAAATTATTTTTCACAGCAATTCATGTAGCAAATTGGAAATTACAATTGATTCTACACAGGCTACTTGCTCCAGCCACGACATGAAAACAGCATTCCTAATGAAAACAAATTTAAGCAAACACGCCAAAATCTCAGTCAATCCACAACACTGTGAAACACCATCCTTCCTAATCCTAACTAAAAAGTGTAACTTGCAGAAAATGTGTCTTTAATGTGTGAGTGTTTACTTTTCTCCATTCAATCTATACAGGTATTCAGCCAATGATGGAAAAAGCAAGATAACCAAAATAACATAAAAACATGGCTTCCCCATTCACTGCATATTTGTCTGATGAGTCTACAGGTGAATGCTGCCAGTGCTATTTGATTGTGAAATCGATATGATTCACCAGAGATAATTATTTCTAGGGATAAAACACCCAAGGCGAATATAATCTTGCAACGTGGCCAGTGCAATAACAATGGAATGTGCGGGGTTGTTGTCCAGGTTCTGGATATTGGTTTGGGATTTTACGCATTACTGGAATTGTAATAATTTCTGGTAAGTCTTGGAACAATGTGGCCTAGATCAAGCATGTTAGATTTTTTTCTTTCACTTCTAAATACTATCTTAGCGGATACTTACTTGAATCTTCCCTGACAGTGTTGACACCGGTCTCCAACCCATCCTTGGTCACAGAAGCAAGTTCCATTGATGCATTTTCCGGAGAAGCATTTTTTATCACAGGACTTGGAGACTGAGGCTTCGGTATAAAACATCAAGTACAGCATAACGAATGTCCCAACGTATATTTTGATGTCATGGGTTCGCGTATTGGGATATTTAGTTATTGTGTATAGATGCATTCCTCGGCATTCCCCACCCATTCTACTTTTGAAAAAGGTAAAAGTCTACCTTTCTGGTAGAGACTCACAGATAGTGTGACTCAATTAAACGACCCGTGTAATACATAATCTGCAGTCAAAAGTCTTGTGTAGGGTTAGGATAACCTGGCAGTAAGCTTAACGCATCCGTGTAGGCTAACAGTTCTGATAGAAGGAGTCGTATAGAAATAATGTCGCATCCTTCAACAAAGCCGGCAAATGAAACCTGACTTTATTAACTCTAATTAAACTTTGTTTAACTTATTAAATCAAACATCATTATTCCCAGATGTAAAGAAACCATTACTAAACCAAAGAAAATGTTGTAATAAGTTGTATTCTAATTAAAGCATTTTCCAAGAAACTTTCAAGTTCACTATGAAAATGTTTCCAGACAAACTTTAGCGAAATGTCACAAGATTGATGGTGAAATGTTAGTTCTGGATCCCCAATTCCATTGCAAGAGCCGTTTGTAGATATTGTTCGCTGCGGTAGAGAATGCTGCAGCCCGGACAAATAGAAGTTGACCCGTTCTCCCGTTACGCTTTTTACCACTTTTTGGTTAGGCGCAATCACCGAAGATGAGCACGTGTAATATGCATAATCATCGTTGTAATCCTTGTCAGATAAACCTATAGCTTATTCACCGACGAATAACAACACGACTCTCGTCCTCGCGTAATGATGCTCTGCCACAGCTCGTTTTCCACGGGGAAACTCCTGGTCAAACGATGCTTTCGCGAGTAACGGGAACCCGAGTAAATACAAGGTCATATCATGACGTCAGTGTTATTCAAGGTCACAAATTCAGATCAATTGTATCTTACCCGAGTTTCCCACTTGGAATTCCGATATGGATGACCATTAAAAACTATTTTTCCCTGTTGAAAATTGTATTTTTCTCGAGTACACAGTTTTATTTGAAAGCACTGATGTCAGAGATCGAATATTTCCGAGTTCCTAGTTCCGAGTGGTTTTGAACGATGCAAAAGCTCCAAGCATCAGCAGTGCAAATTTACGCATTTAAAGTGACAGTACATGTTGGAGCCAAAGAGGGTTTAGCTTGATTAAAAAACTGATTGAACCAAAGAGCGCTTTAGTCTAGGCTTAGGACTCATAACCTTATCACAATAACATCACAAAATCTAAACGGTCAGTATCAAACCAGTGGGGCAGAATTATTTTCTTTCATAGTTACTGACCTCATGTGCCCTTGTATCTCTGAATATTCTGTAGGCCTTTTCAATCTAAAAAATGAGACCTGGAAGATAATTGAAAATGGAACCTAATGAACAAAAACAATAGTCTACGAATAATAGCACATCTTTCACTTAAACAAGAAAATATGCTATTATTATTTATATCGGTGTGCCATGCAATCGCTAGATGTGTTAAAATGTAGTCTTGTAATTATTTAAGCAATTGTTGCTTATAACCAAATGGGCAAGAATTAGTATATACAATCTTCTTTTAGAGCTGAAAATAATAGGAATCTTTTTCAATTTCTGTCATGTATTAGCTAACATCAAATGTCATTTAAATCCTCATTATGATGTATAGTTTGTTTAGCTATGTTCCCAATGGTAGAGAAACCATGAAACAGATTTTTTGCTGATGGACTGTATAGAGGTAGCTAGCTTCTGGAGAATTGGATGTGCCATCTCCTGCCTACAACAAAAAAAGTACATTCTTCCATGACTAATTGCTGAAATAGTTAATAAAATAAAAGCTGCTTTGCCATGGAACCTAACCAGAGCTAGAGATCAGCTGTGTTAACAATGTTTGCATGCTCATTGACTCCCTCATGTGTCTACAAACTATCACTGCATGTATCATAACCTACCAATCACACCCAACTGTAAATGAATTCAAAACCGTTGCATGAACAGCTATAGTACAGAGTGAAACAACAATGGAGAAATTGGGTCTGTTTGTAAGGCAAACTTTTGGATTAGAAGATAAGAACCTCTTGAAAAGTGGCCAGCACATACATGGTTGACCTCTAGCATTGTCCTTAGAAGTAAGTATGTATATTGAGGAATGTAGTTTGGTAGTTCTAAATCCCAAATGATTTCAACACATACTGTAACTGTACAGTAGACAAAATATCCAGATAGGATGATTCAGTCCATCTGGTTAAGGGCAAAGGGCAAACCCAAATTTAGGTCACACATTGACAGGATACAACACGTTACCAAGCCCATTTTATGACATGGAGATCATAGGTGGGGATGAAAATTTGATGTCAAATCCTCTGTGCTGCACATAACCGACTGGCTTATAACATTGCCATCTGTCCTGTCTTCAACTGGGAGTATGTCATAAATGGGAGGTTTGGGCTAAAGCACTGGTAAGGATCCTCTGTGTTGATTTTTTTGTCTCTGCCTGCATATACAATGCCTGACCTATTGGTACCAACTTACTTAAATGGCATTTTTAAGTAATCACCCCCCCAAATGTTTATCACTTTTGTCTCACCTCAATACTTCAAAGAAAAATGAACACGCTGCTATTGGGTTACTGCTGAATCCCCTGGATGTCAATCCACTTACATGGTTCAATTACAGTTTCATTAATAAATACAAGTTAAATGTCCTTTAAAACCTGCAAAATCTTACGAGAAGTCTAATTGACCCCCCTTCAACCAAAATTATTTTGAATTAATCCTGAGATCACTCTCAAGAAATAGACAAATCTGAAGGAGTTGCCAGACAAATATGTCATGTATGGGATTCTATACAAAAAGACTTGCACTGCAATCCTCACCAACCAATCACTGTCACCCCAATTTAACCTACAGAGGGGATCAAACAGGGCTGTGCATTGTTGACCATACTCACAGCGTTAGTGTTAGAGCCTTTGAGTCTATAGCCAAACCTTTCAGAACACATACAGCATCACTTGGATAGAACACAAATGACACCCAAAATTATATTTTCCTGTATATCGATGACATTCTCATCTGTGTAACTGACCCCCTAGCATTCCCGTGACACCTAACTTGATTTATCTTTTTGGTCGATTTTCTGGCTATGTAATTAATTGATTTATAAATGTATTTTCATGTACATTAAGTGAAGCTATTTGATACAGCATGATTATGCTAAATCATCTGCACTTTGACGCAATCCAACCTTTTATTGTGTATTGCTGCCCAACGTTATTTTAAAATGAATAATGACATTGTTCAAAGTTTGTTTCTGTGGTGCTGAGCTTTTTAGAAAAACAAACATCCACTAGAGGGCAACAAAAGACAGGGGATATCAAATTAAATGGTTAGCTACAGTACAAAATGTGAACAAAATAACAGAAACACCTGACATTATATTAATATCAAGGACCTAATAAGGAGCATCCTTTGCCTTCAGAACTGCTCCAATCAGTCTGGGAATCCTGGCATATATGACCTGAACTGTGTACTGTTACTTCAAGAGAATATATTGCAGTTCTTTGAGGGAAAAGGGAGGCAGTCTATTTCGCAATCTGCACACCAGAACGTCTTGTAAAGATACAATGATGTTCGGATCTGGTGATTGGGGAAGCCAGGGAAGGCATGTGAAATCATTCTGGTGTTTATCAAACCACTCTTGAACTTCCTTTGCAATGTGTATGGGGGCATCATCCTGGAATGTTGGAACATCTTCAATGAGAAGTGTTTGCACCATGGGGGGCATCTGGTCCTGTAAAATGGTTCCATATTCTTTGGCCGTTATATGATCATGCACAGCAATAATCCCTACCATGTTTAACATTTTAAAGCAGAATTGGTGGGCTGAAGGCATTCTTTGGCTTTCTCCAAACATAAACCCATCCGGCAGTAAGATGAAAGATGAATCATCAGACCATATAATTTCTATACTTTTGTTCAGGGATACAGCATTTGTGCTACTCACACAAAGCTACGGATGGTTGTGCATTGGTCTTGAATCCAAGCAGTTTCCGAACGTCATGAATTTCAGACTGAAGCTCCGGACTGATGTTTTTACTTGAGACTGGGTCACAAAGTTGCTGATTCAATTCTGTGGTCATTTTCAAGGTTGTGCATTTGTGTCGGTCTATCCCAGTGTTTCTCAACTCTGCTCCTGGGTGACCCCCTGCCCTGCATGCTTTAGACCTCTCCCTGCTCTCTCACACCTGATTCAAATGATTGAATCAAATGAGCATTTGAATGCTGATAATCAAGTCCTTCATGAGCTACATCATGTGTGTTAGGGCGGGCAGGGATCTAAAACATGCAGGAAAGTGGAAGCTCCCTCTTGGTCATCTTCCACATTTGACCACTGTTCCTCTTTGCCGATAAAGTTGTCAAGATTTTGTAGACTTATGCCTGGGATATATAGAATAATTAAACAATATTTGTGACCAAAGCACCCGTAATTTGGGCACTGACTATTTGGCGTATTTGGAACTCTAGTAGCTGCCTTATATTGCTTTGAAACTCAAATATCAAAGTGCTAATTGTCAAATCTCTTCTGTATATCTGACATGTATGTACTGCAAATTGGCAATAAACTAAATGTGACCTCTGCAGCTGTGATTGTAATTGTGATTTAGTTACTTTAAACTAAATGTCCTTTGCCATGTGATGATTGCGGTAGTTAGTGCAGCCCCTGTATGCAGAACATTTAGTGATTATTATGAGAGTCAGGTCATATGAGAGTCATGGTCATATGAGAGTCATGGTCATATGAGAGTCATGGACATATGAGAGTCATGGACATATGAGAGTCATGGTCATATGAGAGTCATGGTCATATGAGAGTCATGGACATATGAGAGTCAAGGTCATATGAGAGTAATGGTCATGTGATCTGAACGCAAATAAAATGAATAACCATTATAGCAGAGGTATACAGACATTGTTTGCCTAATCTGCAATTACAAATGTTTGCTAATATGCTTATCTCACACTGCAGAGAAAAAGTTAAAAAACAGACTCAGCCCAGAGACAGTTGTTGCAGTGTTTAAACATATAGGATGATATGTTTCCTATGTTGAGCTTTTCCTCTGGGACAACGAAACATACACTGAATTGTGGTTAATTTACCTTTTTTCATGAACGTTTGTGGCATCTGTGCTATGGCCTTTTGAAACAGTTAGACATGAGTAGGTACCACCATGGAGCCATTCATTCCACTGGGCACATACATCGATTTAATGTTTAGTCTTACATCACAGTGATTTACATTTGGTTTGTTTCTCACTAGAAGGAAATCAATGTGATAAAAAATGACCATGTGATTGGATTTAGATGCAAAGTTGGGTAAAGAATAACAACAACATTCACTTTGTTTGATTAATGTAGTGTCAGCACATTACATTTTCTTTTGTTGAAAAGACATGGAAACCACATTGTTTAAACATTGTAGTACAGTTATGTACTACTGTAGAATATAATTTGGCATGATGTTTGGCAAATTAACAATAGACAATACTCGCAAGGCATTCAAGGAACCCATTATGAGAATGTTTTGATAATCATTCCTTTTCTGTTGTACAGAATGGCTCATTAAAGCAATATGTTGTAAATTGGGTGGCATTGCCATGATGATCATGACCGAACATATCATAGTTTTCAACTGGCACACACATTTATAACAACTAGCCCAAGTCTCAGTTTGGTGAAAGTCTGACAATCCCTCAAAGAGAAACTCTCAGAATGGTAGCAAACAAAAAAAAACACTGCACCTTTTTCTTTCCTTTCCAAAAAGGTCGAAAAGGAAAGTTTTGAGTGAGGAACAGAAGGGTTAAAATTAAGAGACCACTGCAAATTGAACGTTCCATTTAAACATTTTTAGATAGGAAAGAAAAAGGTTGTCAAGCAGGCGGTGTGGGGAATCCAAACAAAATCCAAAAAGGAGATGGAGGCAGATGCAGGGGTGCGGGGAAAGACTTTAATCAAGACTAAAAGTAAAACAAAACAGAGTGCCGTGCACTACAACAGAAAACAAACTTAACTAGCCAAACGGGAGCAGGAGCGACACGACACGACACGACACGACACGACACGACACGACACGACACGACACGACACGACACGACACGACACGACACGACACGACACGACACGACACGACACGACACGACACGACA